>QFET01004348.1:0-48427 GCA_003316355.1 Tuber calosporum
CGACTTTGGACCCAAACCTAGGTATGAGACTCAGTAGCCCTATGGTTTTTTCCGTCTATGCAAGCACTGCAGTCAACTGTGTCTACTTGGCCTATTGGCAGCTTTTCTTGTGACTGCGTAGCTCCCCCGGTAAGTGTCTTTACTGAGTTGTCTAAATAGGCGCTACCAATAGCCAACCGTTCAGGGATCACCTTAGCCGTGATAAGACTGAATGCCTCTTAGAGTCCTATAACCTCCCTGAGTAATGGTATAGCGCTTGGGCTTTCGTTGTGTAAGTAGTAGAGTTTTATCCAGACAAATTTCTGTTTATCCCCGACTCTCAGATAGCTATTCCGGGGAACCCCCATACCTCCCATAGGGATTATAGGCACCTAGAGTACCCTCGGAAGGCCATCTGATGTCAATACTAACAACTTGCCCGGGTCGGCCGTCCCCCAGCCCTATATATATCCTGCTGACAGCATCTGGAGGGAAGGACGGCAGTGACGTATTCGCGGTTACGCTGACACCTTCGATTTCTCAGTTTTGTTAGGCTTTTACCAACTGTCACCCTTTCCCACCCGTCGCAAGGGGCGAACTTGGGAGCCGCAAGGGGGTGTTGGATGCGCCAAAATCACTCCAACCACCCTGGGGTACTTGTAGTAATATTTCGCGTTTCGCGTAACATTAAGGGAGGGTAAATTGAGGTCCACGATTTTACCCGCGATCCCCAAGGTAGGGTAACTGGGCCCTATCATGGAGCAAATCGCTGCGGAGGTATGTGTAACGCTTCTTTGCGTCACCAGAAGGTTCCGCGTAACTGACCTATTTGTTACACGCGATTCCACAAGCTAGAAACACCTGGTTACACGAATGTAGCACACCCGGCGGCATCTACACTGCTTACCATGTTTTCCTAGGGCTCCCTGTTACCCGGCCTAAGTGGTTACCCTGCCTAACTGAGGTGATGGGTTAACCTATCTAAAGGGTTACCCTGCCTTACCATGCTTCCGGGTTACCCTACTCAAGAGGGCTACCCTGCCTGACTGTAGCTCCGGGTTACCCTGTCTAGCGGGGTTACCCTACCTAAGTGTGCACCAAGGTTACCCGGCCTTGCTGGGTTACCCTATCTAACTAGGTACCTAGGTACCCTTTCTTCATGAAAGGTACTTATGGTTGCTATGTCACTTTGCAGGTGTCTGGTACCGTTCCTGTCAATGTCCTAGTAGGACTACTGGCTGGGCTGAGGTTCGGTAAGCTATACCAACTGATCTAGGGGTCGTTACACCTCTCCCCTCTTTCATAAGTCTGTCATAAAACTTAGTTTTCTTGTGTGGGCTGATTTTTTCCCACTTATCTCCCTTTTAGGTACTTTTTATACACGGTGATCACTTGGCTTAGCAGGATACCGGTCATGAAAACGCAGCAATGCCTCGCCTCCAGTTCCTTCCAACCTCTCAAACGGCTCCCATGCATTTTTTTAACTGTCATACCCTTCCCACGACACCAAGTATTGTACAAACCGGTGTGGGAATTTTGCTTTCATACTTCCATACCACCGGCTATCTACTATGGCTCTTACTATATAGCTGGGCTCCGAATCAACGATGTCGGGTTCTGGTATGGCTTTAGCAGGTCTGCCTACCAGATCCTCACGGTAAGGTTCCAGAAGTCCCACATTGAAGACCGGATGGATTGTCCACCTTGCAGGCAGCTGTACCTCATAAGCCCGTGTCCCTATTCTCCTCTTAACTACAAAAGGTCCAAATCTCTTGTAGTCTAGTTTCTCCATAGGTCGCGTAGTGCGAATGTTACGGCGGTCCAACATAACGGTCTGCCTTCTTAGCTCTGCCTTGGACCTCATCCTCCAGGGTGACATACTCCGGTGATGGAAGACCCTTCTGGTCCTGCCATTTCCGCTGTCGTTCCTGGGCCCTTTGTAGTGTCTCCCAAATGTCTGGCCATGTACCCTCCCAATCCTTGACCACAAGTTCACACTTTGGGTGTATACTTTGATGTTCCGACACGGCCCCGGACCAATTGGTCCGTGGCACAAACTGGTAGTTCGCCTCGAAGGGTGACACCTTCGACGACTCGGAAACTGACATAATGTATGCGTGCTCTGCTAAGGGTAGCAGTGCAGCCCAATCGTCTTGCTGGTAGGAACAGTAACTTCTTAGATACTGTTCCAAGGTCTGATTAACCCTCTCAGTTTGCCCATCTGTTTCCGGATGGAAGGCCGTAGATACCTTGAGTTTGACTTGTAGTAGATCCATGAGACTCATCTAAAACTTGGATGTGAAACGGATATCGCAATCACAAATGACCGATTCTGGGAGCCCATGCAATCGCCAAATCTCCTTCAGAAATGTGAGAGCAAGTTCCTTTATGGGCACCTCAGTTGCTAAAGGGATAAAGTGAGCCATCTTGGAGAATCTATCCACTATGACCCAAATCTTTGTATATCCCTCTGAGTTTGGTAATGCCAGAATGAAGTCCATGGAAATAGCATTCCATGGTCTCATCGGAACTTCAATAAGCTCAAGCAAGCCAAACTTCTTATGCCAGATCGTTTTGCTTCTTTGGCATACATCACAGGTCCTAACATATTCAGTCATGTTTTCCTACATTCTCGGCCCGTAGAAGTTTGCCTTAACTCGTGCTATTGTCTTATATGTTCCAAAGTGTCCAGCGATGCATGAATCATGTTCTGCTTCCATGATTGTTCGCTTAGGCCCCTCGTCTTTCCGAACATACCACCGATTCTTGTAGGTGAGCAAGTCCTTTTCCACATCGAAATGGGCATCCACAGTGTTACTTTTGTTAACCACTGCCTTCAGTACTACTAGGTACGCCTGATCTCGTTTCGCAGCAGCATGCAAGGCTGTCAGAAATCCAGACTGCAGGCGAAACCCTTCACAAGTAAGTAGCATCTGTGGGCGCAGGAGGTCTCGTTCCTGCTGTATGTGCCACTGCCCAGGCCGAAAAAATGTTTGTGCTAGAGGATCACTCCCCCCTTCCGGGCGGTAGTCACTACACCGCGATAACGCATCTGCCTTCTCATTAAGCCGGCCTACTCGGTATACCTCCTTGAAGTTAAATGGCTGTAGGAATTCCGCCCAGCGGTGTTGCCTCCGGTTTAGGACCTTGGTACTATTAAAGTACTCCAGATTCTTGTGGTCTTTATATACCACAATCTGGTCCTCCACCGAGTGCAACAGATGATCCCATTCCTTGAATGCTGCGACGATCGCCATCATCTCTTTATCGTGAACATGGTAGTTCACCTCCGCAGGCATGAACTTCCTACTGTGATAGGCCACTGGGTGCCATTTCTAGTCATCACATAATTGGGATAGCACAGCACCCAATGTGAAATCACTGGCGTCAGTCTCCAACTTAGTGGGACGAGAGCCATCAAAGTGTGTCAGAATGGGATCAGTGGTGAACAACTCTTTTAGATGTTCAAATGACCGCTCACAAGCGGGCGACCAGTCCCACTTTACATCCTTCTAGGTCAGATCCGTCATAGGTTTTGCCACTTTACTAAACCCGTTGATGAATCGACGATAGAAGTTCGCAAAGCCTATGAAGCATTGAACGTAAGTTACGTTCAGAGGAGTCTTCGAAGCCTTGATCTCCTCTACCTTACGAGTCGTCATAGATATCCCACGCTCAGATATCTTATACCCTAGGAATTCAACTTCCATTTAGTGGAAGGTGGACTTCTTTATGCTAACGCAAAATCCTGCCTTGCGCAGTCTCTCCATTACCTGACGAACTAACGAAACATGTTCTTCGATCGTCTCTGAGTATATCACGATGTCATCCATATAGGCGATGACTCCTGCATCAAGCATATCCCTGAACACGCTATTGATCATACTCTGGAAGGTAGATGGTTCGTTGCATTGGCCAAACGGTATTACCGTATACGCGTACAGGCCATAACGACTCCTAAAGGGGGTTTTCCATTCTTCACCCGGTGCCATCCGGATGAGATAATAGCCAATTTTCAGGTCCAGCTTAGTGAACACTGTGGCTTTCCAGAGCCTATCTCGTAGCTCGTTCATCAAAGGCAAAGCATACTTGTTCTTAATAGTTATCTTATTAAGTCCTCGATAGTCAATACATAACCGAAGCGTCCCATTTGGCTTTGGCACAAACAGGAATAGGGCCCCCGCGGACGACGTAGAACGCAGGAATCTTCCCTTGTTCCTCCATTTCCCGGATGTAGTCATATAGTACATCTAATTCACGCTTAGAGAGGGGATATATGGGCCCCGATGGTGGTTTGGCCCCAGGCTCGAGTTCAATCCTGTGATCAAACTCAGTATGCCAGGGAAGGGAAGTTATATTTTCTTGACTGAAAATATCTGCATAATCCCTATATTCTGGTAGTAGGCTGACGCTAATGTCTTTGCCATCTTCTCCAGTATATATTGCCATACCCAAAAGGTACACCAGACAACTATCCTCGGCTAGGAGTTCTTCACTGGTGATGAACTCCATTCGTCGCTTAGCGACAAGACAGTTTGTCTTACGGTATTCTGAACGCCACTTCAGAATACCAGTTTCCCAGTTATTATCGGGATTGTGGTACATCAACCATGACATCGGAAGATAGCCGTCTAACTTAGTGTGCGGCATATCCGCAAGTTCGGACCTTATATCATTCACAAGGTCGCCTAACTTCATTCTCACCGTCGTTGTGTAAAGTTCCCCGGACCCTGGAATCTGGTTGCCACTTGCATCAGAGATTGGTGTCGGATATTTCCGACGGATACATATTAATTGGGCTTTCTTAACCCATATGCTACTTAGCACGGCACCCGTAGCGCCACTGTCCAACTTAAGTAAGGCTTCCTTACTATTTCTATGCTTCTTGAAATTCCAGTCCAAGCGGACTTTCACGTTTATTGACCTAGTGTGGGGCGGAGGGCCAACTAGCCACCGCCACTTAGCGGGTCTTTCTTGGCTAACAGGTTTTGTTTGCTTAAGCGTCATAATGTATCTCTCGTATATAATAAAGTGTGGGTGTTTACTCTCACGCCTGCGAGATTTCAGGTATTTAACCCTCCTCAGGTAAACATATAAATAAGTTCAATTGCTAAATCAAGTCCTGCCTGATTGATATACATAAGTGAAACAAAACCAAGGAAACCAGACCATCTCTATCGGTCTTCCCCAAGGAAAGCAGCCAACAAAGGAAATCAGAAATAAACCCTCGCAAAACCTTAACAAAAGAAAACCCGTAATCCCACCCTGTCCTGACAGTGGCGGATCAGCCTTGTTCTTTTGTAAGGTGAGGGGACTCACCTAGTTCAATTTCCCTTTCCTTCTACCTTTTTCCTCCGCGCCTTAATGCAAAGAGTGGTAGTCAGCTTTCTGGTTTCTCAGACACTGCCTAAAGGGCTTACCTAATTACTTTCATCAGTATCAACCTCTAAAATCGGAGGGGAGCCGCGGACCTCGGTAACCCTTTTGACAAATGGGGGTGGAGCCTCAATGCGATGGTGTTTAGATACCGTAGGTGCTAAATGCTTAGCCTCAGAAGCAGACCGCTTGCGAGAGGGTTTGATTGATTGAACTACGGGTTCGGGAGCAGTACACTGTTTCCAAAAGTGACTCTCAGTTCCATACCGCGAACATTACTTTAAACGACGGCGTTTGTCAATCAGAGTAGTCAGAATATTCCAATGTTTGATTTCATAGTCTGATTTCTTAACCCGGGAGGGGTTGACTGTACTCGCTTGAGGCCGGGGTGTTCGGTTCCCAGGGCCTAGCTCCTTCTTTCGTTGTCGCTTAGCGACCGCAGACCTGTCATCTCCACGTTCGTGGGTGGTTGGCTTTTCCTTAACAACCGTTCTGTTGAAGGATGCAACATCTTCCAGCTGATGGCCGGTGTTGCGAAGCAGGTTTAGGTAATCGATGTATGCTTGCGGGTGTGGAGTTTTCAGTCCCCAAGCATTTCGTAATTCAGTGGTCATGCCAATGCGGGCCTTGTCCTTCACTACTACCGTATTATAATGCAACTCACTGGCTAAGCGAATGAGTTCATCGACAAATTGGTCCTCCTTCCCTGGCTTCATAGCCAAACCATTCCACTCACGAAGAGCACGATCCCGATCTGAGTGACAGCCGAAACTGGACTCCAGGCGTTTTCGGAAGCCTCCCCTAGTGCGCAACTCATTGCTTGGGTTAAAGGTGACTCCTGCCCGTTGAGCGGCATCCTGGCTAATGTGCACATGGATGCTGTTGTACCATTTCTTTGAGGCCCCTTCAAGAAGCGCGATGATCAGGCTGACTTTATTCATATCAGACAGCTTACAGTGTCGATACTAGTCAAACCTAATCTCCGCATCCTGGATGAATCGCTGTGTGTCAAGTGGGTCTCCATTGAACCCCTTGATCCCCAACTTCTCAGGCTTCTTCTGCCGAGTATGGGAATTCTTGTTGGATTTTCGAAGAAAGTCGGTCAAGGCTTGACACCGCTCATCATACCGTCGCTTCTTAGCCTCATTCCAGAATGACTTGAGTCGCCCCAGAAATCTGCTGAGATCGGGGAGGGAGGAGGAGGATTCGTCGCTACTGCTCGTGGAGTCGGAATTACCCGGTTCTCCTGCTTCGCCGACGTTTCCACCACCTGGTGGTTTGCTACCACCATCTCCACCAGTGTTTCCACCGCAGAGTCCCAATGGTTCCTCATATCCGCTAAAGCGGTCCTCAGAGCTTTCATGACTGGCTTCAGGGAGAGAAGCTTCCGGAGGGGAAAACAGTCTTATAGGAGGTGCGGGGGATGGAGGACATTTAGCAGCAAGGACCTTATCCGCTCCCCTCTGAACTAACTGTTGGAAGCAGGGACAAGCTACAACATCCGTATGGTCTTCCGAACCACAGAAACGACAATGGGTCTTTTGCAACTTCGGACCTACGGGATTTTGCATTATCGGTTGACCGGTCCCTTTCTTACATGGCGGGCTATGGTGAAATGCGATATTCCCATCAGGTCTTCCCTCGATCCTACAAGTAGGAGAACAATAAGCCTTAGCCAACTGCGCTTCTACCCCTGGAAACCCAGTCCTCTTGGCGCTACCCGTGGGTTAAGCTGGAGCCGGCGGTGCTGTCGGGAGGACAAGCGGTGCCGGGTTTTGTGGTGTGGCTGGCAAGGGAGTTGCCTCAGCCACCGCATATGGTCGCACAGCTTCTAAAACTATAGTTGGCGTTGATGGCACAGCCGGAAGGGCTGCAACGGCGGTCGTAGTTTTAGGTTTTGCGGGTCTCTTGTCCTTTGTTACCCCTGCGAGGCGTGAAGACCTCCGCACCGTGCCCGAGCAAGAAGGGCTCGGAGATCGGCTGGCTAGGCGGGCTTCAACAGCGAGGGTAAAAGGTGATACCCGCGATGTGCCTGGAGTGAGGCCAAGTCCCAAAGCTTCCCAGACATGTGGCGTTAAATGCTCATGCCATGTGACATTTGCCATGGCTTCCGCAAAGTGCGGGGCAAAACTGATCAGTCCTGTACGGACAAGGGGAAGCGGTGGAGCTTGCTCCATTATCACATCATTTTCGGAATCAATGCTGATTCCTTGACACACAGCCCACTCGAGGGCCTTTAGGCGACCATTCAGCGCTTGCGCTGACATGACCTGCTTGCGATAGGCATCTTGGACCTTCTTTACCCAATCGGTGGCCATGTTGACCATTTTCTCTTGAAAATAGGTCTGCTTTGCCTCCACAAAGCATTCGAGTTGGGACTGTGCTTCCACGAACCTACGGCCTTCTTCATGTAGGATGTAATTCTCAAAGACATCGTGGGTAAAACGTTCAAAAGTAACCCCTTCAGGGACCGGCTCATGTACCATCACGGAGGGATTGTGGGTGATGGATTCCATAAGTGCCCTAGGATGGGGGACCACCATGGTCTGATATTCCTCAGGCACCTCTATGGGTGCCGCTTCAATCAACTTCGTAACCGCCTCCCAACCCAGGTCCCTTAGGTCTGCGATAACATCGTAGTCCAAGAGGGGACCCGGTGTGGGAGGGACGGTAGTCTATTGTGAACGCGTAAGAGACATTTCACACATAATACTTTCCACCCTGGGCTACTTAATCCTGACAAGGTTACCAGTACTCGTAAATGTCAGAAAGGGGTCTCGAGGAGCAACAATTGTCACGAGAGAGTTAAACGAAGAGGATAACGATATACTGTAACGTGGGCACCTTATAGGAAGATGGATCCTAAGGTTGCGACCGCACCAAAAGACTCAACGCAAAGTTCACAGAAGGTAAAGATAAAATAATTGAATCAAATGATAAAACTTAATATCGTTAAGCCAGAGCTACACTCAATTCAAGTCTTCTCGAGAGGATAGTTGGTTATCAGAGTCGGGTGCCTTTCGCGTTTACTTAAGTAGAATTATAAAGCCAACGACACCCATCCCTACTCCGACCGTTAATAGAGCTCCCTTCTCCACTCAGGGATCATCTGACACATGGCCCTTCCGGAATTAACTTCAGGGCCTGTGCATCGTTCGGATAAGTTAAGTCTGTTAAATCATAAAGGTTTTCTGCAATGCATTTTGATTATGCCTGCAGGAGAGAAAAACCTTTCCGATCGCCGTCTTGTCAATGGCCAACTGACAATCCGACTTTGGACCCAAACCTAGGTATCAGACTCAGTAGCCCTATGGCTTTTTCCGTCTATGCAAGCACTGCAGTCAACTGTGTCTACTTGGCCTATCGGCAGCTTTTCTTGTGACTGCGTAGCTCCCCCGGTAGGTGTTTTTACTGAGTTGGCTAAATAGGCGCTACCTATAGCCAATCTTTCAGGGATCACCTTAGCCGTGATAAGACTGAATGCCTCTTAGAGTCCTGTAACGTCCCTCAGTAATGGTATAGCGCCTGGGCTTTCGTTGTGTAAGTAGTAGAGTTTTATCCGGACAAACTTTCGTTTTTCCCCGACCCCCAGATAGCTATTCCGGGGAACCCCCATACCTCCCATAGGGATTATAGGCACCTATATTACTGTCGGAAGGCCATCTGATGTCAATACTAACAACTTGCCCGCGTCGGCCGTCGCCCACCCCTATATATATCCTGCGGAAAGCATCTGGAGGGAAGGACGGCAGTGAGGTATTCGGGGTCACGTTGCCACCTTCGATTTCTCAGTTTTGTTAGGCTTTTACCAACTGTCACCCTTTCCCACCCGTCGCAAGGGGCGAACGTGGGAGCCGCAAGGGGGTGTTGGACGCGCCAAAATCACTCCAACCACCCTGGGGTGCTTGTAGTAAGATTTCGCGTTTCGCGTAACGGTAGGGGAGGGTAACTTGAGGTCCACGATATCACCCGCGATCCCCAAGGTAGGGTAACTGGGCCCTATCATGGTGCAAATCGCTGCGGAAGTCTGTGTAACTCTCCTTTGCATCACCAGAAGGTTCCGTGTAACTGACCTATTTGTTACACGCGATTCCACAAGCTAGAAACACCTGGTTACACGAATGTAGCACACCCGGCGGCGTCTATACTGCTTACCATGTTTTCCTAGGGCTCCCTGTTACCCTGCCTAAGTGGTTACCCTGCCTAACTGAGGAGATGGGTTACCCTATCTAAAGGGTTACCCTGCCTAACCATGCTTCCGGGTTACCCTACTCAAGAGGGCTACCCTGCCTGACTGTAGCTCCGGGTTACCCTGTCTAGCGGGGTTACCCTACCTAAGTGTGCACCAAGGTTACCCGGCCTTGCAGGGTTACCCTATCTAACTAGGTACCTAAGTACCCTTTCTTCATGAAAGGTACCTAAGTACCCTTTCTTCATGAAAGGTACTTATGGTTGCTATGTCACTTTGCAGGTGTCTGGTACCGTTCCTGTCCACGTCCTAGTAGGACCACTGGCTGGGCTGAGGTTCGGTAAGCTATACCAACTGCTCTAGGGGTCGTTACAATGACTGCACACGATACACCTGGATTTACCCCAACAAGGTAAAATCCGATACGGTAAAAATCTTCAAACAGTTCATCCAGGAGCAACAAACCCAAGATATCGCCATAATGAAACGATTCAGGACTAATAACGGTGGTGAATACGTGAACCATGAAATGCTAAACCTGTTTCCGGCAGATGGAATACTTCATGACAAAACTCCACCCTACTCACATGAATCGAATAGCGTTGCTGAACGGTATAATAGGACCATAATAACCGCCACTAGGTCCATGTTTAAAGGTTTAACTCTACGACTTGGGTAGAAGCAATCGCAACCGCCGTATACCTCAGAAACCGTCTCTCCAACCGATCCATAGGAGGTTCAACGCCCTATGAATCTCTCTACAAACAAAAGCCATTGATCAACCACCTGCGCCCATACGGGACCAAATGCTTTGTCCACATACTTGAGGAGACCAGAAAACCAGGAACGAAGCTACAGCCCCGGGCGATCGAAGGCTATCCTGTTGGATACACATCCTAACAAGATATACCGGATATACATCCCCTTGCAACATAACATGTCCGAAGCACGACAGGTACACTGGACTACTAAAACGATGGAACAATCGGAAGTGCCAAGTACAACACCTGCTCCGGAATCCCAATTTGCGACCGTCCATCCTTCCTCCTCTCCAATATACCTGCAATCGTACAGTAAGACTTTGGAATTAGACCTGAGTACGATACCTACCAACCGCACAACAGCGATTGAAATCCATCCTTCTCCATTACGTCCATATCCAGACAACTACGACCGACCTAACACACCGTCACCTACTCCGGAACCTGCTCCCTTGGAACAACAACCTCAAGAACATGAGGCCCTACCAGACGAGCAACCATAAACACGGACAAGGTCAGGACGGATCTCACGCCCACCAGTACGCTTTGGCAGAAATGCTACTGAACTACTGGATGAGGATCCCACCACGTATCACCAAGCGATTAACAGTAGGCTTAAGGAACAGTGGACCATGGCGATGGATGACGAGATTAATGCACTAAACAGGAATGAAACCTTCGATGTTGTTGAGAGACCGATGGGAAGAAAGATAATCGATAGTAAGTGGGTTTACAAGACTAAATATAATGCAGATGGGACTTTCGGAAGGTTTCGCGCAAGAGCCGTTGCCAAAGGGTTTTCACAAATTCCCAGCTTAGACTTCGCAGAAACAATCGCCCCTGTCATCCATTATGAATCTCTCCGCTTCCTCCTCGCGATATGCACCAAAAACAAATAGCGACCGCGCCAGTTCATTGTTAAATCTGCTTTCCTCTACGGCGAACTCAAAGAAGAAGTTTACCTAAGACCGTTACCCGGGTACGGTAACGGAGAAACAGTATGGAAACTTAACCGATGTCTTTATGGACTTAAGCAATTGCGAATGAATGGTTTACGCTCTTCGCAAGTTTCTTAACCTCTAAAGGATTTACGACATCAGCCCTCGACCCATGCATGTTCGTCCATGCTAAACCCGACCTCTAGGTATCGGTTTACGTCGACGACATTGCCATACACGCAGCCGACTCCCCCCACGCCACATATCTGATAAAGGACCTGAAAAAGGCATTCGAGATCACTGACATAGGGGAAGCTAACTTCCTACTCGGCTTGCACATAACGTATACACCAGACCGCATACATCTTACCCAGCACAAATACATCAAGTCAGTCCTCCAACGATATGGCATGGAAAACTCACGTTCCGTTTCTACCTCTTTACCAAAAGGCATTCAACTTAGAAAGGGACCGAAGACATATGGATACCAGACCCCTCCATTTACCAAGCGGTTATAGGATCACTTATGTACATCACCACTGGCACAAGACCCGACCTGTCGTATACGATTTCATTTCTTTCTCAATTTTCTTCTTGCCATCTGAAGCACACTTACAGGCCGCTAAACACGGCCTTCGTTACCAGGCTGGAACGTAAAATATAGGATTGTTCTACCCGTACCCAACCAACGCAACTCCCGCTATCAATGTCTATGCTGATGCAGACTTTGCCGCTTGCCTTGATACCCGCCGCTCCTTCTCAGGATAATTTGTTATCTAAAATGGTTCATGTATCTCCTGGCGATCCAAGAAACAGGCATCTGTCGCTACATCTACTACTGAAGCGGAATATGTTGCTATGTTACTGGCTACGCGACAAATCCAATGGTTCAAAAAAGGCCTCAACGATATTCGACTAAGTTTACCAATCGCTTTTCACGCAGATAATACCGGCGCCAATTTTCTTGTGACAAACCATCAACTCAATGAACGGAGCAAACACATCGATGTTCACTTTCACAAAATACGAGAAGAATTCGACCGCGGTTTCTTCACTTTACTAAACGTTGAGTTGTCAGAAAACCTTGCCGATATCTGCACCAAAACCTTAGCGAAACTGGCACATACACGGTTGATGGGACTTCTGGGCTGTAGATAATAAGGGGAAGTGTTAAAATTTCTTATTCGTTTTCATATGAATATTTCCTTGAACATATCGTATATTCTCTTACTTGGTTAGTGTTTCGGCAATACCTATTACACCGCATACATTACTACAGCTAGGACATACTGTGCGTTTATTTCTGTTATATTTCATTATTACGATAAGGATTCTTATGTATATTTCTTTATCTGGTATTCCGGTTATTTCACTTGCTTATCACATATTTTAAAGGTTATTGTTCTGTATTTTATGTCTTATCATCTACAACGAAACCCCTCACACCACTTTAGCTTTATACAAACTTTTGGGATTTTCTTGGCAGATTTTCAGGGTCAAATACGTTCGCATTTATGTTTTTCCTACTGACTTTACCATATAACCCGATCATACTTATATTTTTCCCTTTTATATTCTTTTAGATAATGGGAGGGCGCACTCTTGTATATATAGGGGCTACGGCCCACTTTTCTCGCTTAGAAGAATAAGGAACAGACTACCTACCAATCTACCTTCCTAAATCTACCTCTGCTCGTCAAGGCGTGCCTGCAATACTCGCTTAGTATTGCGTTAGTATATTCCGATAGATATAAGATCGTGCCCATACACATTTGAACATCAGCCACGCCATCCTTCGCTGTCCCTCAACGGCCCTCGAACGGTCACGCCACCTCCTAGGTGTCACCGATATTAGCCCTGTGGCCCCTCTTTGGTCCTCGCTCCCGCTCCTTCTTGCCCTCGGTCGCTTCATCCGCGAGACGGGCACCGCCTTCCCCCCGCTTATGCCTGCCCCTGGGCCCCGCTCCACCTCCCCAATGATCCTCCCCTCTTCCCCTGCCTCCTGCGCGGTTCCTCTTCTTCTTTCTTCCTCTCCGCTCGGCCGCTTTAGCTTATATTTTCATTGGCTTGGGTCTGCCTTGGTGTTTGTGGTTGTATTTCCTTTTGTGCTACAAGTTGGCCCTCGGGTCTTGGGTTGTTTTATTTACTTTCTGGTTAACCGTATGTGGTGACGTGTCTTATGCAAGGCATTACTAGGAGCTTTGGAGGTGTTCTTGCCTTTGTTTGTTCGTCTTGGATTTAAGGTTTTCTTTATGCCATATGTCACGATGCATGCTAGTTCTTGTACCTTAACAAGCAATACATGATATAAAAAAAAAAAAAAATAAATAAATAAAAAAGAAAAAAAAGGACACAGACAGCTAGCTCTTCACGCAACCACCTAAGTTACTTCCTATGTTATATTTTACCTATTAGTTCAATCTATACTTTATTCTTATTACGCCTATCCGTTTATATCACCGACCGGAAGGTAATTCAAGGAACGTATCGCTAAGAAGCAGACCCAAAGGCTATGAGTGAGAGGACTCAGCGTTCCCATAGCGACGTAAGGCTACGAGACTTGACGAGCGGTAAGACCAGCGGTACGTATCGTTTCCTGTTACAGTTGAAGAAGATAGTGTGCCTTGTCCGGCAGACTAGGGATAGGTTTGTAACATTTGGTTGCGTCCTTTGTGACACTTAACGAATACAAACCGGTTTCTACTACAGATACAGAAGTGGCAGACTTCAATGATCCACAGACTCTATTATGGCTACAAGCATAACTTGGACAAGCCTTAAGCGAGATATGGCGAGAAGGATCCCCAAGACCTCCAAGCCCGGTCACCACGGAAGCAAGATCAAGATCAGGCTCAGTAAGCTCAGGAGCATCCCCAATATACAGAATGTCTGGGGTAGCAGGACCAGCGGATACAATAACTCTAACAAGAGAACAACTCAAAGAGTTGATCAGAATGGTTCAGGAAAATCGACAGGACCAGACGGTACAAAGGCCAAAATTCAAAACCCTCGATACATTTTCAGGAGACCGTACCAAACTGCGGGCATGGCTAGTCCAACTTGCAATGTACTACACAGCACTAGGATGGGGAGAAAATGAAGACGGATTAAAAGTGGACTTCGCCAAATCCCTACTGAGGGAATCAGCAGGCAAATAGATTACTCCATATGTGGAAGGAAAGACCCCAGCCACAGGGAATAACAGGGCAGAATTTCAATCCACACTACGCATCCAATTCGGCGACATGGATGCTAGGGAAATGGCAGGAAATAAAATCGAGAAAATCTAGCAAGGGAGCCGGAATGTTACTGATTTCTGGAACAAGTTAAGACTATTGGCAACAGAGGCAGAATACGACGAAGCAACCTTGGGACGGGCTTTCCTAAGAGGCTTACACGAAGAAATTCAGAACGCATGGGCCATGAGGGCTCTAGACTTCACGACGACTGTGGAAATGGCGGTGTTGGCCATTAATCAAAAAAACCGCTTGGACGTTATCAAACATGTGCGAGGAAAGTCAAAGACCAAAACATACGACAACGCCAGAAACTACGACGGCACCTTCAAGAACCAACGACTATAGGAACCTCGAGGAGATCCAATGGACCTAGATGCGACTAGGCGAAGACAAGCTCTTAACACATCAAAGATCGAATATTGGAGGAGAAAAAACAACAATCTGTGTATGGCATGTGCAAAGCCAGGACATATGATGAGAAACTGCAATATCCCAAACGACGAAAAAGAATACCTGGCGAGGACAGTCAGTAGGGTTCAGAATCCATGATAGAAACAAAGAACAGCAATCTGCGAAATGGATCTTGAAAGCGAAAAGAACGAAGAGGAAAAAGATGACGGTCCCCAGTAAGCGATGGTCTGAGGGACAAGGGGAAAAAGAAACCCATCGAGATACAAAACTTCTACGCGGCACTAAACAACACGGAATTACTGGAACAAGAAAACGAACTTGTCATGGTAAAAATGCGACTACATGGCAGAGAAAAGATTATCAGCATCAACGGAAGGATTGACTCAGGAGCGACGGAGGACTTTATTGATAAGGAGGTATGCGAAAAGTACAGCATGCCTATGGCGAAAGCCAGACAACAACGAGAGATTTACCTGGCGGACAGCAAACCCAGCGTGATGGGTCTAGTTACTCATACGATGACAGTACCTATGGACATCGGTAGCCATAGGGAAATGATTACCTTCCAAGTGGTAAATTTACAAAACCAGGAAGCAGTTCTTGAAATGCCATGGTTAAGAGAACATTGCCCTGTATATTGATTGGGGAAAGGAGACCATCACGTTTGATAGTGAGAGATGCACAACCTGGTGTTTAAAAGAGTCACCGAGGGTCTTTACAGTCCCAGAAGCGGAAGCCCTGTAGGAGAACTTAGATATGAAGTTCTCAACAGTTCAGGCAAAAACGGAATAACAGATTCTAGTCAAATGGTTGACTAAAGAGGAAACGATGCCTACGAGAGGCTCACTGAGGGTGGCAGGACACGACCTGTAGGCTAGCAAAAGAGCAACGATACGAGCCAAAGGGCAAGAAGTCATCCGAACCGGAATAGCCATCGGGTTATCACAGGGCACTTATGGGCGCATTGCACCATGAAGCGGGTTAGCACTCAAGAAAGGCTTACAACCAATGCAGGTGTAATAGATGTAGATTATACAGGTGAACTGAAGGTAGTAATGGTGAACCTCGGGGACGAAGACTACACAGTCAACTCCGGTGACAGGATAGCACAACTGATAAGCGAAAGATACCTGGACGGGGAATGCAAGGAAGTCGAAGTACTTGCAAAGACTGAACGAGAAGACATAGGATTCAGAAGTACGGACTACAAAAGAGACAGGGACAGAAACAAATCAGAAGGCACCTGGGAAGAAACAAAAACGGACCAGAAATGAATAGAGATCGGCGAGATTATGGCTCAAGCCTTTAGGAAGTTCTACAGAAGAGGACAAATCACAGGCATTCTCAAGTGGAACCAGGAGGATGGCCAATGCGATTTGAAGGCAATGAATGTCAGTACCGAGCTGGCTATTAAGGCCAAAAAGTACCAAGGAAAAGAACCCTTGGAATGGATGATACCAGAGGTATATCACCAATACCTGGACCTCTTTGAAGAGAAAGAAAAGACCACGTTACCGCCTTACAGAGAAGGAGTGGACCACGAGATTAACCTAGAAAAAGGGAAGACAATACCAGCAAAGAGGTTATATCCACTAGGAGCGGCGGAACTGGAAGAATTGAGAGGCTATTGGAAACAGAATCTGGAAAGGGGATGGATACGAGACTCCTTCGCGGAAACAGGAGCACCCATCATCTTCGTCAAGAAGAAGGACGGAAAATTACGACTATGCGTGGATGACCGAGGACTTAATGAAGTCACGAAAAAAGATCGCTACCCACTGCCACTCATCGGCGAAGCCTTAAATAGGCTAAATAGTGCCCGATACTTTACGAAGCTGGATATTAAAGATGCATACCACAACGTGCAGATCAAGAAGGAGCCGAATGGAAAATTACACTCGCGACACGATACGGAACTTACGAATACTTGGTAATGCCATTCGGCTTGACCAATGCACCGGCAACATTCCAGAGATGGATCAATCAAATGTTACACCGATTCTTGGATATATGCTGCATAGTATATTTGGATGACGTACTGGTGTACTCAGAAACAATGGAGCAGTACCAGAAAGACGTGGGAAAAATCCTGGAAGCGATTGAAAAATCCGGAATGAGAATCAAGCCAACTAAGTGTGAATTCCACAAGACAGAAGTGGAATACCTAGGATTTATTATTGACCAAGAAGGAGTCAGGATGGATCCTATCAAGTCGGCAGCCATATGGGAATGGGCAATTCCGAAGAACAAAATCGATATCCAAAGATTCATGGGATTCAGCAACTTTTACCGAAGATTCATTGAGGGGTTTAGCAGGACAGCAAAACCCCTATACAATCTGACAAAGAAAAATGCAAAATGGAAGTGGGGTACAGCGGAAAGCGAGGCGTTTGATTCCATGAGACAAAATATGACTTCAGCAACTGTACTCATCCATTACAATCCGGAAAGACCGATCATGATTGAAACAGATGCATCGAAGTATGTCTGTACGGGAATTTTATCGCAACAGTGCGAAGACGAGAAATGGCGACCCATGGCATTCCGATCAAAGACAATGACGAATGCGCAATGCAACTACGATATTCACGACAAAGAACTATTGGCCATAGTACAGGCACTCAAGGAATGGAGATGATATGTATTGGGAAGCCATCACAAGACAAGGATCCTCACAGATCATAAGAACTTGGTTCCTTTCATGACAACAAAGGATCTTAATGAACGACAGATCTAGAGGAGCGAGAAGTTAAGCCAATACAATATACGGATCGAATATCGGCCAGGAAAGGAAAGTGGCAAGCTGGAAATAATTGACAGGGAGAAGTCAAGATGCGCCAGAAGAAGATGACGACCGGATCAAACAGAAACAAAGGATCCTATTACCACAAGAAAGATACTTCGAGGAGATAAGGATACAGGAAATGGATACGATTAGCTTTCCCGGAGATGGGATAAGAAATCTTATAAAACATAGTGGGAAGGACCCTCACATGCAGGAGATCAGGAAAGCATTGGAACAAGGAACAAAAGAAATGAAGGATATAGCCCTGGGGCTATGTCAATGGAAGGATGACTGCCTATGGTACCAAAACAAGATTTGGGTACCAAAAGAGGAAAGGATGAGGACAGAACTTATCAGAAAAAATCACGACATTAAACAAGCAGGACATGGAGGGACAGCGAAGACCACGGAACTCGTCAGCCACAGTTATTACAGGCCTAGAATGCGAGAAACGATCCAGAGATATGTCAAGAACTACGACATTTGTCAAAGGACGAACTCATCTAAACATGCTCCGTATGGTCAACTACAATCAAACGAAGTACCAGATAGGCCATCGAAGTCGATATCTATGGATTTTATCACGGATTTAGCAAAATCGGATGGCTATGCTGCTATCTTGGTAGTCATCCACAGACTGACAAAAATGAGTCACTTTATTGCATGCCGGAAGGATATGACATCAAAACAATTCGCGCAAACCTTTGTAAAAGAAATCTTTAGGTTACATAGATTGCTGCATGATATCATTACCGATAGGGGAACACTCTACACCTCAGACCTATGGAAGGAGACGGCCCAGAGGTTGGGAATCGAAAGGAAACTAAGCACAGCTTACCACCCGCAAACGGATGCACAGACTGAGAGAACCAATGCCATCGTGGAAGAATACCTGAGAGCAGACATCAACTATCAACAGGATAATTGGAACGAACTATTACCTTTTGCGGAATTTGCATACAATAACGGACAACAAGAAACAATTAAGACAACACCCTTTTTTGCAAACTACGGACAACACCCGAAACATGACGCAAGTGCTCATCTGATGCCGGATCGGAAGATACCGGCGAACGAAATCAACCAATGGCACGATACCATACGCGAGGAAATGGTGGCCGCACAACTTCGAAAGAACGAAAATTACGATCAACACAGAAAACCTGATCCGAATTTTTAATCAGGAGATATGGTATGGTTCTTACCAAGGAATGTAAGGACCACAATACCATGCAAGAAACTCGATTACAGAAACATGGGGCCCTTCAAGATCTTGGCAAGAGTGAGGAACAATGCATATAAGCTGGACTTTCCCCCATCGATGAGAATACACAACACCATCCACATCTTACTTCTCGAACTCTACCAAGACCAAAGATTCCCATCACAGATCCAGTCACCCCCACCACCAATCGAAATCGAAGGAGAAACAGAATACGAACTTGAAGAAATAGACGATTCACGCCTACATTATGGGAGACTCCAATAGCGAGCGAAGTGGACGGGATCTTCTCCTGATCACAATAACGTTTGGTACCAAGCGGAAAACTTCACACACGCACAAAATGCAATCAAACACTTCCACGAACGATACCTAGACAAACCAATGCTAGGAAGAAATCAAACCAGAAACAACGAATGACGGTTGGGGAGACCCAATGCGAGAAATCACTCTAACTAGCCCAGGCTATGTGAAGCTAGAGGACCGACAAAGAGCATCCGAACACAAGGCGATGATCTGGACGGCATGCTATGACGAGCATTGCAACGTCCATAGAGAAGACAAGGAAGGGGCCAGTTACCGGCCAAAACAACTACATGCAGAAACGAGATAGGAGGAGTGCTACTGAAATAATTCTCGAGCCCACCGGGATGCGAAGATCCAGGCAGGCTACTACCCCAAAGCATGGGGAAAAAGAGAAGAACTGAGCAGGAAGGATTCTCAGCGCACGGAAGCCAGGAGGGAACGGTTGGAGAGGGGCGAGGAAACCCGAAACAATGATACCGAAAGCCAACATACGCAGCCAGATATTGAATGCCTCCAGAGAAAAATTTCGGGTTTGGAAATATAACTGGATGAAGCCCAAGGAACGATCAGACTCCAAGCGGAGACCCTCGAAGCGCAACAAGTCACCATTGCGCACCAAAAACGAACTATCGACGTGGCAGACCTGACATTGGAGTTGGTTAGGAAATAGTTACGCACAACGAAACAAATTTTACGGAAGTTCTGTCGTGATGCACGAAGATTTGGGAACCAAGTAATGAAACTTGGTGAATAGCTTGATGGGACTCAAGCTGAGGGGAGAGAGGAGCTATTGTCACAAATTGTGACTTAGCAGTATGGAATATTTCACAGGACTCACGATTTGTGGGATCATTTATGATTATGATGTTTGATTTGATTTATGTTTATGGATTCATGACTCACGCTTGTGAGGTCATATGATGTGATGACTTTCGCACCTGACTATAAGTATGAGTCAGGGGTTTCACGCATGTGACGCGATTAGCGCACATGACCTTTTATGGAAATTGGATATTATGGGGATTGTATATCATGACTCAAATTGTGAGTCATAGGATGTTTGTTATACTATGACTCATGCGGCAGTCATAGTAAAGAGGTGACTCATAGTAATGTCACCAGGGTTAGGGTTGTGGGAAGAGTGCCTATATAAGGAGGGTCACAGACACAGAGAGCTAGCTCTTCACGCAACCACCTAAGTTAATTCCTATATTATATTTTATCTATTAGTTCAATCAATACTTTATTCTTATTACGACAATCCGTTTATATCACCGGCCAAAAGGTGATTTAGAGAACATATCGCTAAGGAGCAGTCGAAAGGGGTAGGAGTGAGAGGACTCAGCGTTCCCACGGCGACGAAAGGCTACGGGACCTGACGAGCTGTAAGACCAGCGGTACGTATCGTTACCTGTTGCAGTTGAAGAAGATAGTGTGCCTTGTCTGGCAGACTAGGGATTGGTTTGTAACACAGGGGTTTTCCCATGTATTACCAAATAGTATATCCTTTGATGAGGAAATACCAGAATTTCTAACATTACAACCTGCCAAACAAATATAATGTCACTCACTAGGCTCTAAAAACAAGTAAACTATCTATTAATTTATGATAAAACATAAGTTATAAGATCCCTTAACCTATATTATTAATCAAAATAAATATTTTAAGTTATTAGTTTTATAGAAAATACACACCAAGTAAATAGACTTAACCAGGTAGCAAATGAGATTATTGTTTAGGTTTCGATAGTGTTTGCTATATTGGTGCTTGGCGAGTGGAAAATTCTTTATTAAAAGCTGGTTTTACCTTTTTCTCAGGATCCACCTGGTTGCTATACAAAGTAAAACTCCTTATAACTCAAAACTCCTAAATTTCCAATTTATACATTTCCCCTAAACTATATCTATATATACAAAAAAACTCTACTAACTAGCAAAGTCGAATATATCACCTTCTTTATTAAAATAAATGAGCTGGAGACTAACCTATTAATTATATTTCTACTGTGATATTATATATTGGATCAGCTGATAGTTTCAAAGATATAGGGCGGAGTGGGATTTAATCCTTATCTAGAACATGAACCTATTTGATTCCTTCCTAATGCAGGAGTTGTTATTCAAATATAGATGAAGAGGTTAAACCTACGAGGGGGGTAGTAGTTGAGGTAAGTTATGGGAGGAATTGGACATTATTTATTACAACTCCAGTAAAGGTCTCAACTTCTTTTTTCCATTTTGGTATGGGTCAGTCTTAAATGGATCAAATTTTTTCCAGTATTTCATGAATTGCTCTGTCATCTATAACATCTCCAAAGAGTAATAGCTAGGTGGCAGAGAATTTGCATTTGCCTGGTAATGCTTTGATGTGGTACTGCTGTAGTTTTTCAAATACTGCTGTAATGTAAGAAATATCATACTCAACAGTTTCCAAGGTAATCGTAAAGTCATCCATGTATGCCAGAACCAAATATCCATAAATTTATTTAGGGCAAACCCTATTACTCCGATAGCTGTAGCAAGGGTGTTGGCATCTCCTTGCAGTATAGCCCAGCAGGCAAAGGATCCAAAAAGTAATTTGATAGTATAGGATTTCCCATCACTGCGGAAACTAGAATCAGCAAGTACCAATTTGCTAAGTTAATGGTAGATAAGTAGATTCCTTTGGCAATATTTCTGATAATCATATCTTGGTTGGGAATTGCTTAATGGTCCTTAATAGTAATATCGTTTCTAAGTACTAGGTCTGCAAGTAGGCTAATTTCATTATTGAGGTTGATTGCAGAGAACATATATACTGGATTGTGAGCCTCACGTGGGTATATGAGTCGTTCTGCTTTCCAGTCTTTACTTAATACTGTGATATTGATATGATATTGTCAGGGGCAGAGCAGAATTTCAGGTTAGAGTCCATAATTGTACCATTCTACTGGATCTAGTAGCTCATATCTGGCTTGGGCGCAAATTTCCTAGTTTTGTTACTGGAGAAAACAGTGGGAAAGCTGGGAAAAGGTTTCGCAAGGGCATTCTATTCATTCATGGCTGAAAATGGTATATAAGTTTCTTTCTTGTAGGCCAAGGTAATTCCTTTGTCAGGAAAGGTCATAATAGATTTTCCTCAATCTATTACAGCAAAATTATAAGTAAGGGAAAGCATTCCCAGGAAGATATCATAGTTGTCCAAGGAAGACACTAGGGCTTGAGAGATATTACCGCTTTCCTTGTCAATCTCTATGAGAGGCTTTGTCATATAGTTGATAGCTTAGGATAATCTTTTAACTGCAATATTCAGGTTGAAAGGAATTTTAAAATCACGGGGAGGGATTTGGTAGGTAGTGACAAATACGCTTGATATCAAGTTGTCTTCTGTGGTACCAATATCTAATCGTCCTTTCACATTATCGCTATTGAGAGTGATCTATGCTTGTAGGGCTTGGGATTGATTTCCACTGGGTCCAGCTTAGTTTATAGTAACCATGACAGAGTTCTTTACATAGGTATTGTCTTCCTGGCTATAGTATGCTCTTGTGACATTCTGAAGTCTCCTGGAGCTGCCAGGGCCTTCATTTAGACACTGCTGACTTCTCCTATAGCTCTTCTTCTCAAAGCAGTTATCAGAGTAGTGTTCATATTTCCTATAATTTCAAGAGTAATTGTCTCACCTGCATTGGTCCTTCTTAGCCCGAGATACTCTTGGATAAATAGAGGTGATGTTAGAGAACTTTAGTTTGTTTTACTGTATGCAGTTCAGAGAACACTTTGGTAGTTGTTCGGCAACTGCATTAGAGGTTTTATGTCTTTAACGATTCTGATTTCCATAGATTCCAGTAGAGTATCGAAATGCATTTTACTTGACTGCAATCTCTACTAACTGATCAAAAGAATGATCTGAAGTTTTATATGGCTCAACTTCTTTTTTCAGTATAATATCCATGGCATCTAGGAGTGATTGAATCACTGAATTGTCTGAACTTGATCCTGGTGGACGACTGTCTCTCCAGGTTTGAAGTCTAATTATAGTATCAGTAATCTATGCTGTTTTTCCGCTACTGGTTTGCTTGAATTCTACCAAATGTTCATAGATAGACTCAGTTGATGTAGAAGGAAAGAAGTGGGCCTTTAATTTGTGTTTGAGTCCAGCAACTGTGAGATCTCCTCAGGATGCTTCATATTCATTAAATTTATCATAAGCTTTCTCTCAGCAATAGGCTGCATAGTATTGCTGGGTTTCAGGGGTCATTGTTAGTTATACTCTAGCTGGGGATGTATCAATGAATTGTGGTATACAATAAGTTGATTCTCTTCAAGTTTTGATCTCTTCTCTCTCCTGTAGAAGTAAATGGTACTGCCCTTTTGAGCTGCTTATTTACTTCTTGGGGGACTGACATTGCGAATAGGGTAGACTTGGAGTGCTTGTTGGACTAGGTAGTAATGGTAGCTTTGATAGACTTGGTTACTCATTAGGTCTAGGGTATAGGTTTCTTGTTGGACTAGGTGGTCATGCAGTTATGCTTGGACCACGGTCATAGAGTGTCCTATAGACTAGAATCTTATTCTGATTGTGAGTGTAGTTCTATCTTGAATTGTACTTATTAGTGGAGCTATTCTTGGACTTGGTCTTGGAATTGGTATTGCGATTGTGCATGGTCTTGCTCTTGGTTCTCTTGTTAACTGCTTTTGCTATCTACTGATGATAGTTCTGAATCCTCAGATTATTGTACAGGTGGGGGTCCAGGCACTTGACTTTGTAATCCAGAGCAGGATTCTCTTGATCCAGTTCTGAAGCTTTCTCTTAATTTGCTACCAAGTGAAATGGTTTGTAGATAGCGTGAGCTAGTCTCTACAGGACTTCACTCCAGCCTTTCTTTCAAACATGGAGGGAAAATCGTACTATAAGGTCAATTAGGGGAAGGGTAATTAGTGCTTGACTGAAGATCACTGGGATACTTGGATTTAGATCAAAAAATGTAACATACTTCCAAGTATGTCGAGAATCATAAAGGGATTTTGAAGATACTATTAGGATAGGGGAAGAAGCGTTAATCGATAGATCTTCAATAAATAAGGTAAAAGGAATAGAACTACTAGAATGATGATTCAACTTGTACTATTCAATATGATAAGCCTGTTAGGCTCCTGGCTCCTAATCCTTAAGGAAGTCCCAGCTTTTTAAATCCAGAACATTGTAGCTAGGAAAATTTAACAAAAGTGCAAACATCCTCTCTAACATATATATGAACAGAGGAAGTATATCAAGGTAACTATATTCTGACAACAGAGGGTTAAAAGTGACAAGATGGAGCTAACAAAACATGTAATGAAATCCAAACAAGTGGCAATGAACAATCACTAATACTATACAATCCAGCATGTTTTGCAAAAGGATAGTGATACTCCAATAGGTACAATCAAGGAGGAAGTAATGATAAGCGAAATAAGGAAAAAATAACCAGTTAGGAAGTCATAACCTAGTAGGAAGGGATAGGCAAAGTGTAACCCTTATCAGGCCTAAACCGAAACCAGTAATAAACATTGTCCAGTCAGTAGTAGTTGCACTACCATACTTGGATTCCGTTACAGCAATCATACCAACCTAGCCTAAATAGCTTTTGCTTCATGCCCGTTTGCTTAATCATCCTCATTAGATTTTTTCTTTCAAATATTGAATAGCTTGTGCCTTGTAATACACTGTTTGATCCTGACATCCCTGTGATTTCACAGTGTTCTACCGAATATGCTGGGTTATTTCTCTTCTGGATATTATTGGAACAACCAGTTACTAAAGGTGGTTGAGCTGATATTACAATTTTATCAAACTACTCTAGATAAATACAAAGAGTAACCCTTGCACCTTGGTAAGCCTTCTCTAGACTGCGAGCCTCTCACCTTAATATTTTATTCTCTTTCATCTTGCCTGAGGGCAGCCCCTATCAAGTTTGAATTCACATACAACACTTGCAATATTTGGTTTTTTACCTTCTCACAACTTGCTACAAGCTTCTGCTGGCCTGACCTTGATACAGCTGGACTTTGCAAATATTTCAAACTATTGTTGTCGTGAATTTATAGTTCACAAACTCAATTGTTTACAAAATCTGACTTTGCACTATATCCAATATTATACTATACACTGAAGTACTTTGAAGCCCTGCTGAATGATTTTGGAATTCCTCATATTAATATAAGTGGCAGGAGCTTTGGCACAGTCAGAGCCTGAAATGCAATGAGTATTTTATAAAATTCTTTTTCAAGAAAGCAAGTAAGTGAAGTCTACCAGAATTTTGAAATTGCCAGTGATATAGAAAAGTATTTTAACAAAATCAAGAGAAAATTCTAAAATATCGTAATGCCCTTTGCCAATAACTATCTAGTATCTTCCTCTCAAAACTCCCTTTAGTTTAACTTTTTTTTTTTTTTCAAAAATACAGAGATATTGCAATATCTGTAAGATCTGGGAAAACTTCTCCATTCTACCTTCAATTACCTTTGTACACCCAAATATGAAACCCAAATTATATGGGTACTATTGGCAAATGCCCTAAAGTAACCTAATTCAACTTCCTGTGTTTACTTATTACTGCAAAATCTGCTTTTTAAATTTGAATATCCCTACTTGTACTCTGATACATACAATGTAGTTCACATCCTATCTCAAACCAGTTCTCTCCTTCCTTCCCTGCTTTCATCCACTCTTGTTCCCACCTTCTTGAAGCGGCAGAAATTGAGACAAATAAGTGTCCATTCATTTTCTTTCATCATCCTTTTTGAACATCTCTCTTCCACCTGCTCTGACGGGTGAATAGGTCCCCTTTCTAATAATAATTACCCTGTCTTAGTTCTCATTCCATCATTTCAGCCTTGCTCGCCAGCTTTCTTTCTTTTCCTGCCGGGTTTTTACTTTTGATTGTTATTTTCTTTTCTCGGTTGGATCAATTTATCCCATGAGGCGCAGGTAAGGGTTGTAGACGTGGCGGGAAATTTCTTTTCTTTTCCTTTCTTTTTGTTCGGCGAACTTTCTCTGATGGTCTTCACACCGTGTATTATATCATAGGAGTTCCGGACGCACAATTCTGATACCGTCAGGAGGAGGAAGAGGAGAAGGAGCTTTTCGACGCCTCTTGCAGACGTTATTCTACGGTACTCGTACCGGTGCAATGCCCGAATCCGGGGTGCCGTATGGCCCGTCCTGAGCTTCCATTCGTCCCCCTTTCCACCATTCCACTTGCTGGATTTTCCTTTTTAAAAATATATATTATGAATGACGATGATGGTCATGTTGCGGTGCACGATACCAAGAGGGAAAGAGGAGAAAAGTAAAGAGAAGCAAAAAGCAAAAAGCGGCGACGAGGACAGGATGTTGATGATACGTAGAGAATGGATAATCTTCGGGGTCGATGGACATGTCGGTGACCGCAATTGTGTGTTCACTCATTCATAATACTCGTATACATCATGCCGAATGGGTGGGTTATCGGGGGGTGATGGATGAATGGATGGAATACGAGCACGGTGATGATTGGGAATGATAACCGTCGAGTATGGAGCGAAGATTAGAGATGTCGAGATTCGAATCTCGACGCCCATTGCATCTCTCATTTCCCCTCCTCCTCCTACTCCTCCTCCTCAGGTCAAGATGATAATCATATGATACATTGACGAACCTTATTTCTTGCTCTCTTTTCATCCATACATTCATTATCCGCTCATACACAAAATGATCGCTTGCACATATTATACCTATACGAGTAGAGTACTCGAGCACTTGTATTCTGTTCTGTTCGATCCCTCATCCGATAGTCAATACGGCACACGCCTTGGCTACATACTTGTACTCGTACAATCCCACACAGTTTCCACCACCACCACCTTCTCCTCCTCCTCCTTCATCACAGGACAAAAACGCACATACATCGATTGCGCCCCGTGCGATGCTTGCACTCGAGTACTCCCACAGATACTTACTTTATGCTCGAGAATTATAGCGAGATCCCCTCATTTAATATGCCTAAATAAATAAATAAAAAAATACAGCTTTATTGATTGTTTTGCTTCCGCAATCGTATTTTCATTTTTTTTTATTTATACACACCTACCATACCTCCGTTCCACAAAAAAAAGGAAGGCTGCCTTTTAACTTTTTTTTTCATTTTTTTTTCATTTTTTTTTTAATCCTCATTCCCATGACACACGGGCGTCATAAATGTCTCGAAAGTAAAGGAAAAGAAATATCGGCAATGAGACCGGATCTCGGAATCAGGTGAAGGCAAATATTCCCAAAAGGGACAATTGTGCTGTCCCCTCCTGCCCGAACGTTGTGAGCGAGAGGGGCTGGGGTGGATGGATTGATGGATAAATTTCGCAACTGTGGCTTGACCGCAGGCAGGGTGACTTTTCTTTTTTGTTTTGTGTTTTTTTGTATGATAATTGATCACCGCCCCCGCTCATCACACTGGTTTTATTTTCATTTCCAGGTTCGTGACATTGTTCACCGGCCTCCCCCCCTTTTTTTATATAGAATACCTTCGTGTTTATGGTAGGCACTGTGCTGTTGGAAAAAGTAAGAAGTAGCTGTTGGAAAAAGTAAGAAGTAAAAAAGACGAGAGAGCGAAGAGATGTGATATCATACCTTACTCCCTCCCCTCTCCTCGGACTCTTTCCCATAGTCAAAATGCCTTCTGTTACGCCAGGTCCTTATATTGCCCAGCCTCTTGGGTTTGTGTCAATGCCCTCTGTTTTTTTGGAATTTCAAGTTGATCTTCTACCTGCCAATGCTTTTATAGATGCAAAGTGGTAGCAAAATTTTGATTATCTGTGGTAGTTCTTGTCAGGTTTTTCCTTATACTTTCCAGTTATCCAGCTTCCAACTTTCTCCCTGTTGTCCGTTTGGCCGGCTTGGAATTGGTTAATTTGTAGGCGAGATGTGCAATTAGGCCAATACCAAAGTGTCGTGGGAGTACCAGTTTTGATATCAGGTGACAAAGTGGAGGTTTTTTGCTATAAATGATTTGTTTTTATTATAGCTAGTACTTGTTACAGGTTCTTGTACCTTAAGTATAAACATATGATATAATCAAAAAAGGTCAACAGGGTACTTAATATACTGTTGGAAATTACAAGTATCGCACATCCTGGCCTGCCTATAACAAAAGTTCAACTAGACATATCCAGCCTTTCTAAGACCTACGTTCTTAAGGATGCATCAGACCTCATTTCCTTGCTATTTGATTTTGCCTGCAATACTACCAACATTTCAATCCATTGCAATCGTTTTCTAGAGAGTTACCATGTTAGGTATACAAGACCTTGCAAGAGGACTGACGGCACTCAGGAGCTCAGGTTTGAAGCTCTACAGCTCATTCATACCCCTCCAGCCGCATTGTTCACCAGCCGCGTTACCATAGGTGCATAGACTAGTTGCTTACTTGAATAAAAAATTAGGCTATTGAAGCAGTTCATATAACACTATGAACGTTATCACTGTATATTCAACTGAAAATTGTTGGCAGCATATAAAAGAGGGCCTGTGAAGCTGACAGACCCAAGTAGACTGAAGGGATTCTATTAGGAACTGATGGTGTTAGAGCCTACTGAAAGAATGCAAGCCTAGGTCATCCTTTGGGTAATGGAGAAAATATGAAGTAGGCTAGTCCAGTAACAGTCAAGAGTATGGTGTTGTGCTGATAGTATACCATCATGTTCGAACAGGGCTTGCGGAACAGGTGGATAAGGTGAAGTAGTAAAGAGGAGAAAGAATTAGACCAATCATGGACACAAGTTATACTGAAAGCCATCCGCAGAGTTGGATAAGATGGAATACAGCAGAGATAGTCAACAAACAAGAAAGCTTCTTGGTGTTCTAAGAAACTATGAGAAAATTCCTTGCTAGACAGTAATAGTTTAAACAGCAGAAGAATATTTATCATCTACTACCAGGTAGGGTAGAATACCCGAAGAAAGTGGAGCTCCCATGGGACCCTAAGATATGTGGGTAAGGGAATATTCCCTATCAAAGGATGTTTACACTAGGATTAGGACAAAGAAAATCTGGAGGAGTGCATAGTTAGTATGAGAGAGAGATGTAGTCCGCGAACAGTCAGCCACAGGATATCAATATTTAAGTCCCGCACCAGCTTTACCTATCGTCTGCAGTGGATGAGAGACCTTATCAATTTTATAACTTTGACTCAGAAATATTTAATACTTTACATGCAAGACTTCCTAAACAATCTCCATCTACAAATAAATATTATAGGTGTAGATCGATTTGCTAGTCCTCCGAATCAACTACCCTTAACAGTAAATTGATATTTCTCCTTGTTACCAAAACTCAATACTTGACCTTCAGTTATCTCCAAGTCAAACTTCAGCTATCATACAAACTCATTGGTCATTCACCCACCCTTGACAAACTCATTCATGAGCCTTGATCTTTCAACTACATCTACTTTGAACCAATACTCGAAGACTCACTTCAAGAGATAAAATTCCTTGAAAATTCTCAAGAACCCTCCTGGATGTTAGAAACATAGGTATGAGGTACTGGAATCCAGATCTGTATTCATATAAAAATTATGCTGAAATATTGCTCATAACCCTGTGGATCTCGTGTGGGGTACACACGTCACATGCTGCGCCTACAGTAAAAATTGTCAACTGACCAAAAGATTAAAGGTTAGAGCTCCTGTTGTAACATCATGTGAATCGTCATCGTCCGTCCAACTGGATACAGCTTGTACGGTATATGCAGTGTGAGACCTGGACGAGCCAATAGAACTCGAATCAAGTTCCTTGGACCTCTGTCACCAGAGGTATGGCCCATTCTGTATAACCTTTGCTGGAAGGGAGTGAAGGTAACAGAAGGCTTCGCGCGAAATGGTAAATATAATGAGTTGATTCCAGGAAGAAGAGGAGTGCCAACTCAGACCCTCAAAACATGCCTATCTATGTCTAAGGACCTATAGAAAAGGTTGAAATGGAGTATCATAGATATATGATACAGTATTCAACTGATTATAAGTTTAAAGTCATTCTGAAAGTCATCCACAAGACACCAGAGAAGCTAGTAGTCTCCTGATATGTCAACAGCCAAGTTGGCTACTTACAGTTCTAAGAAACAATTGGATAATTCCATATTGGACAAACCTCAGTTTAAGTGGCGGATTAAGGAAAGACATCTATAGGTGATAAGAGGTTCAAACTATAAGATAATACTGGAGGTTTGACATATCGATAAGATGTAGTGGGGGAAGAATATTCTCCAGGTCAAACCAGTCTTAGACTTAGGTTCAAAATAAGAAAAGTTCTGGAAAAGTAAATAAAAGTATACAAGTGAGAAGTAGTCGGAGAATTCTTAGATACCGGATATAAATATAGAAATGCTTCTTGAGTTCTCGCTATTATCAAGTAATAGAGCTGAGATCTTATTAATATAAGAAGGTTTACTCTAAAAGCTTTATTACTCGACCTACAAGCCTTCCTAGACAAGTACAGATTTTACAAAAAAATAATATTATAAGCCTATTCAGATTTGCTTGCGCTTAGAATCGCCTGCTCTTAACACCTGATAACTCATCCTGAACTTGTCCCTACCTAATCGTATTTCTAACAAGTTCAGGAACCTTTTTACATTCTCAGCTGCCAGTGGAACCCATTCTTGATTTCAACACTGAAGAAGAAGGAACCTTTAGTACTTTCAGCTCTATACTATCCTGGTTTGTACCATCTCCCTGGGGATTTGGATAGCATCCTAACTCAAATTAAGGAATCTCGTCTTGATAATTAACTATAGATATAGACAAGGCCATATCCAATATTAAACAAGCTTGCCTGGCTGTAAGTAACCATACTCTTGGACGCTCCAGGTCACCCATGGTACTCCACCACCTCTCACAGCCAAGTGGAGTGAGAAAAACATCATCAGGTACTAGTTTGAGAACCCATATACTGCCAGATGCCAGAAATCCTGCCTTAAATACATTCACAAACTGTAGAGGACTGGTAATTGGCCATTTTGACCACAACTTATGATAGTATTAGAGAGTAACTATCTGGCCTTCTTAGAACTATCTACCCAAGCACAGATCAAGGTGGAGCAACTTCACCCCTGTGACAGCGTATCACAATATGAGAACTATTTACTGGTGACAAACAAAAAGAGGTTTAGATGGAGGTGGAAATTCTGGCCAATGAGTCAATTACACTTCAAATAGCAACACCTAAGAGGCTGGAAGCAAAGTTCTTGGCTTAAGAATATCAGCTTCACACTATAGAGCAGTAAGTACCCAACTTCACACTAATATAAGTGATACAGGGAAAGAATCTGTTGATTGAGATCGCTAGTAGGGGGAAGCTTTAGTCAGTCAAAGAGCCTTGCTTCTGCAAGGATAGGTTGCCATAGAGAATGAATATAAGTAGACCAAAAGAGAGCTAAGTGAAGTCCAGTAGCAAATAGAAAGAGAAGGTATTGAAAGGCTAGCATTTCTCATCCAGCAGAAAGCAGGTTCCGACTAGAAGAATTACATATTCTCGCGAATAAATACAACAGTAATACGATTACAACTTGCTAGAAACCCATCCAGTATGTGGGGAATAGTAGAAACACACCTGTGGGAAATTCCAGGAGGAAAGAAATGAACTACTGCTGATGGAAGGGTAGATTTCTGCTTTTTCCCAAGTAGACACAAGGGAATACAAGTCGATCGCTGAGAAGGAAGTGGTAAAAGCGGGAAAGGAACACCAGTCCCTTGGCCTGCGAATGGACAAGATACTCCAGACAATGGCCCTGGCATGAATGTGGGAGGTGATCTAGCAATACCAGGGGTTCAGCTATCACACCGCCCATAGCCAGGTCCCACATTCGAATCTATGGTGTACCCCAGCGTTGACTGACAGGGGCATGTATTAGGCCAAATCAACAGGTGGCATGCAGATCGACAATTCAAATTAGAGATTATGCATACTTTAGATGTACAAGTATGGCGATGAATTGTAATAACTATTTTGAGAGTAACCGATAGCTATAGTAAGATGACAAGGAATCTATTAACTATGCGCAGGGTGGGATTTGAGGAATTGGAGTGGCACATTTTGCCTAAACATAAGTTAAGAAAATGAAAGAATAATTTAAATATCCAAAATATGAGATTTATTACTTTAGGGTCACCTTGCGTGCTAAAGTAACTGAACGTTTCACTGTGCTTTTTGAGTCACAAAAAGCTTTAGCTGTAATTGAAAAGGTTCAATATACTGTAGAGGTAGAAATATATCTAGATATTCTAGAAAACCTTAACATTAAACCCGATGTATTATAAATTGCATGGAGGACCCTAGACCAATGCTTGCTGCATGTCAAAGCTATACGAATGTGATCGATAAGGAGGCTGGACCTTGGTCGTGAATAACTTAAGGCAGTTCGAAGGGTCACCCAAGGTGAGCATTCATTTAAACAGCAATTAGGCCCAACCAGAAAAAGGGCTACTACAGAAACGGAGACCACCGGAAGAGAATGTGCGATGAAGTGTGCAAACACAGCAATACCCCTTCTGGATAGAAGAAGTATCAAACCTATATAGCTGTCAAAAAGACAGTTGACAAATTGAACAAAGGAGCGGACAAACGGAACAGTACCCTAATTGACTACATGGTAAATATACAACTTGCATTAAAGCTTATGAAGGAATCTCTATGAAGAAACCTAGCAAAGGAAACAGGCAAACTTGTGAACTTTATGTGCTTTATCAATCAATACTTGCCATTATTGTTGTTAACAGACCTAAGTATTTACAATTGGACAACACCAGGATTGGACAAAACCCTCATACAGAAGACCCAAAGTAGCTGCAATTACAAAAGGTCAAATTTAACCCTGAACTAGTGTTAATGGTAGTCGCTTTCATAGCCAACCGCAATACCAGCAGGCTTATAATCTTTGTTTATAGTCGCAACTTGACTCGGAGGGCTCATATTCAAAGTTGTCAAGACTTTTTAAGCAAATATATGATATTGACAAGATCTTTTCTCCTTTGCTTGTTGATGGAGTAAGCTCGTAATTTTGAATATTGATATTTTTGTTTATATGATAGATTCTGTGTTAACATCCCGGAACCTGCATGGAGCGCTGGCTATGGCAAAAATATAATTTTAATCTCAAATGTGGCAATAAAGGAAATAAATAAGACTATTTTCTCCAAGTAATGACCATACTGTCACTGCGCCTCCCAATGGCGACTACTTGGTAAGTACGGAATGAAACTAAATCCTCGGAAAGAAATTATAATAGCAAGGAAAGGTAAAACAAATGATGCAAATTATATATCAATCTGAGTCATGACTGGAGAAAGAATGGAACCAGGCTGTCGGGACGGCCGGAATGGAGTGGTGGAAGCTAATGCGTATAGTGTGGATGTAAGATTCCAGGCCATGGATGAGGCCTAGGTTCGACCAGAGGGTGACTCAAGGCCAATGGAGGTCTGCTTTGGGAGGTTGAGTCACCTTGCGAGGTGCTTGATGGGGCAGTGGAGGCTTGCATGGCTAAAAGACTCTTCCTCAATTTCACAAGAGGTGCACTTGGCTGAGTGATCTGGGTCACTCCATGAGGTTGTGGCAGCCATGTAGCTTTTTCCCTATCTCATTTAGTGGATCCTGGTGGCTGTTTTGTATTCCTAGCCTATGAATGCATGTGGGCGGAGGGAAGGCATAGACAGATTGTAGGAACGAGGAGGGGAGAGGAGACTTTAGTTTGGAAGATGGTTGACTCCGAATACCTCTTTTAGAATAGGGTAGGTGAGGGAGTCTCACAGGGGAGGAGGTGAGAGTTAATTTGGCAGAAGAACCACAAGTCTATCTCTTGGCCTGCCAGCAGCTGGCATATCCCATCGATGGGGAGATGAGACCTGACCGCTAGCAAGGGTCCTAGTTGGTTCACCTAACTGCGATGAGGTTAGGTAACAGGCCATGAAGTAATAGCTATAAGTAGTTTCTTGCCAGGATATTTAAAGTAGACCGGAAGGAGGACGAGAGGCAAGCTGTATTTAGGGTTTATTTTTGAAGGTTAGCAGACGAGGTGGAAGGTAGCCATGCATCGCCATTGAATAAGTAATGAGTTCAGGGATATGAGGCAGGCCAAACAGGGAAGGATGGTAATGGGTGTGGACATGATATAGATTGTTACCAATATTTTTATCTTTATCCAGAACACTACCATTTTGCCTAGTGTGGTAGCATTGGTGATAAGGAGATTCGCACCGTAGGTGATAATCGGGAGGAGAGGCCCATGGATCAGCATCTGGTCAGGTAGGGCGAAATGCCAATGCCAGGCGCTGACAGTTGCCTAATCATAGTAAAGGCCTCTTAGACAAGAACTTATGAATCGTAAAGTGGACTGAGGTCCCTATAGTTAGTTCGAGTAAAGCATTATCCTAACCACAGGACTGTTGGACAAGGGTGAAAGAGTAATACATATTGAGAGAAAGGTGTTGAGGATCAGGGAGTAAGGTCCCAGAGCGTGTGTCAGTGACAAAGTTCAGTCTTAGGGTCAGAGAAGAACACTGCAAGGGAGGCAGGCTTCCTGTAGAAGCGGGTGGAGTAATATTGAAGTAAATCCATATTCCTCCAGTATGGCCTACATCCACCAGTAACATTAAAAAATAAATATAGGAAAATATAATCCCTCTTGCGATAGACAGAAGAAGGGAAGACACATATATTTAAAACATAACAAAGCTGAGATATAAGAATCTGGAGGGGCACTGATTGAATGGGAAGAATGAGAATAGGAGTCCCTTGAAATATTAATTGATACTTGCAGTCTGATAAATTGAAATACACCCAGAATATAATAAAAGGAGATAGGCCTTTGGTGCACAGCGGCAAGGCTAGACATGCAGATGAGATCTTACCAAATCCACCTTTGATGTTCAAGAAGAGAGTCGATATCTTGAGGCTGTCCCCTCAGCAGAAGCGGCACTCCGTGTGTAACTGACATACAAGGGCCGAAGGTGGTTAGTCCAAGGACAGACGCACACTGGTGTGGATGGATGAGGCAAACTGTTCTAGCCAGTAGGGAGGAGCAGGAGACTATGATCCGCTCCAGTATCTTAAAGACGGCCACTAAGAGCTCAATACAGCAGAAAGAGCAGGGAAATATGTATCCGCTTTGCCTGATTTGGAATGCACGACTGCTTTAGCTTTCTTCAATGAGGGGGGATGAAACCTGTAGTAGTCAAGTTAGCCCAGGAGAGACTGTAGGAGTGATAGCTTGAGGGCATAGACCTGTTTCCAGTTGCCATAGGATATCTTGTTGGGGCTAGGTGCTGAGTGGTTAGATGACTGACAGAGGGCCAGAGATCTCTCTGAGCACTGGAGGAAAAGGAGGTCCTTAAACTGAGGAAGTAATAATAGACTAGGGAGAGGATCCTTGGCAGGGAAAAAAGTGATCCAGAAGTGCATTGTTGACATGAACATGAGGGGTACCATGATGGAAGGAAGGAAAATGATCTGGTGGGCGCCCTATGGCTATTCTGCAGGGTGCCCAGACAGAGTGTGAATCTTAGGAGGTTAGGAAAGTATTCAGGTATGTGGCTTTAGCAATCTTGATCACCTTGAAAAAGGTTAAGTAAGCATTGCAAGCAGAGTTAGTAAGAGAAGGGGGGTGAGAGTTTTGTGATACTCTTAGCTCCTTGCTAAAAGCTTGGTGTTGTTAAGACAGTTATTTGGTCTACCCAAGTTTAGAGAGCAAGCAGGTGCGTGCGTAATGGGTCTGGGGTATGAGGAAGGAGGAGAGGGCAGTGAGGTACTGATCAAACCAAACAGCCAACGATGTGGTAGTTGGAAGTGCAGGAGGATAAGGAATAGAAAGACCCTTGGTGAGTCAGGAGAGAGTAGCCAAATCGCTCATTGCCCAATTGGGATAAGGGATAGGTCTTGTAAAAATGGGAGTAGAGAATTCGATTGTGATTGGTTGGTGGTCAGAGCCTATGAAGGAGAGAATAGAGTCCCAGGAGTGGACAAAGGGGGCTGAGGTCAGGTTGGTGAATGATAGGTCAAGGATCCCAGGCCTGCCTATGGCATGAAAAGAATATCTAGTAGTAACACCCAGTGTATTAAGGAGTGAGAAATACAGCTCTCAGGGAAGGGTAAAGCAGAGGGCAGAAAGGTTAACTTCCAGATCAGAAAAATTGCACTTAAAGTCAGCAAAGGCATAGTGGAGGTTCAAGTTCCCACAAGTGTTTTTTTTTAGGAAAAACATAGTCAATTAACAAAACTAGAGGGATTAAGTTTGAAGGTGTGACGACCTTCCTTGTATGGAATAAGCATGGTACACACGAAATACCTTGTGTGTAGACAAGAGAGACAAGCAAGGGTGTGGCCATCAACCAACATGAGGTTGGGTTTATCAAAAAAAACTGTAAGGAAAGGAAACTTTTGCATAAATCAGGTAAAAGGCAAAAATAGCAACCTCCAGTTTGGTGACATACAGGGTGGGCAGAACAAATAACTTGTATAGTGTGAAGAAGAAGAGGCCGCATCAGTAGACTCGCGGGTCTTAAAGGGCTACTAGGTTAGTAGGGTGTGATATAGTAGACAAACTATTAAAAAAGGAAAGAAATACATTCCGGCTATGAAAACAGTTGTATTGAATGAGGCTAAGGGCAGAGAGTGGCAGCTGCGGCATGGGGGTGTTACCAGGAGGGCAACTAATAGATAAGGAAAGGCTATGGGCCATCAGTAAGAGGATCACTGTAGAGCCAGTTGGGGGTACTGTATACTGAAAGGATAGCTCAGAAAGCATCTTTCCAGGTTGCAGACAATCATGGTAATGACTTGAGCATAGATCAGCTAATTAACTGGTTGAGAGAATAATGCAAATCATCCAAACAGAAGGAGTGTTGATAAAAAAGATTTTACAAGATCGAGCAACTCAAGAACAGCAAGACTCCGCCTGTCATAACAGAGGCTATTGACTTTATGATGAACAGATACCAATATGAATAAGGCACCGTATCAGAATATGGCTTTCTTCCGAAATTCTCCTAATACATAGATACTTGGCCTAGTGGAGATTTCGAAACATGGAAGGAGTCTAGTGAAAGAACGCAACTTAGGTTAGCCAAAGCAGAACGAGGGGATGCAATATTGCATGATACAGGAGCCTATGACAAAGATAAGCAGAATGATCAACACAAGGATGATAACTCCAAGACAGACAATAAGCCACAATAGAAAAAAAAAAGAAATCAATCAAAACTAAGATTCCAAGACAAAAGGGAGTATACTTGACCTTCTCCAGTAAAGCACTGATGACCAGGGGTTGTCTAAGCAAATTGAACAAAGACAGGGGAAAGATATCCAAGAATAAAACATCAAGCAAGTGAGTTCAAGAGGTCCTCAGCAAAGATAAAGTATTTGTCAATGTCCAGGAAGTCGAGACCAATGTATCAGTACAGAATAGGCAACCCAAAAGTGACAAAACTGATACCTCATTAGATAGAACTATCCTGATAATCAGCCAAAAAGTGAGAGTTTTGTTTGCGACAGGAACAATAGGAATATACCTATTTACTGCTACCTTTGTCACTACACATTGAAAATCATTTACCAAATTAGCAACTCTAGCAACCATTGATGTAGCTATTAAAGGGTCACGATCGGAATCCCAGAAAGAATGTAAAGTCAAAATAGAGATTGGTGAGATTAAGACAACTGAAAATTGTAGGATATTAGGAAACTTAGTCAACTACGATGTATTGATTGGAAGGCTATTCCTATCGCAAAATAAAGCATTAGGAATTTGTGGAAGATCAGGATTCACATACCTCTATATAGGATATGGGTAAACTGCACACCAAGAAGTGCTAAGATTTGAGCAGCAGTTACTAGCACACAACAGGTAATAGAGGAATACTTAAAGGTATACTGAGATCCAATCCCCAAATGTGTACGACTTTTAAGCAATATCAACTAGTGCATCAGATTGAAGGATCTGGAGAATATGAAGATGATGCGCATATACTCTGTAGCCAAGAAGTACAAGATTTGACTTAAAGTATAGCTAAACCAGAAATAGCAAGACAGAGGAATCAATCGATTGGAAGTGCATGGAGTAGAACATATATTTGTATCCGTCAGAGCAAACTACGATGGCTAGATCAGATACCTATTGGATATGACTTCAAGAAATGACAACCTTCAGAGGACGATTAACCTATCCTGAACGAGAGGGCATTGCTCAAGGCCATACAAAGGGCGTGATACAGATGCAATATTTTGCCTAACCGGTGCCTACTTCCAAACTTGGGTTCACCCAGACGATATGAACCACAACAGTTTCAAAACACTTGTGCACAGTTTCGCCAGCAAGGTTATGTTACAATGAGATATTGATGTACCAAGAACTTTCTTGAAGATCAGGAAGGAGTAACAGGGCGACGACCTATAGGGATTATCTGTGTATATATCGACAATAGCCTTACATTGTTGGATATGGAATCAGACCATTTAAGACTTTTTAAAGCTGGCTCTGACAGGTTGGAAAAGTCAGAGTTCTTTGTGAGCAGAATGAAGTCTGAGTTCTTTGCAAGAGGAATGCAGGTATTAGGCTAAGTGATTGATGACAAAGGGGCAAGAGGATCTGCGGAGAAGATCATTTGGATTGAGGAGTGGTAAACACTAAAGAATTAGCAGCAACTCCAGGAGTTCCTAGAATTGGTTAATTACAATCACCAAATACTAGAACATATTACTTCATACACAGCAAAATTGACAAACCTTGCCTGAAATAAGGAGTATGCTTAGACATCAACACATGATCAACGCATCGAGAATATAAAGGAGATTGCCAAACAGAACCTAGGTAATGAGACCAAGCAACGACAGCAAAGGACAAAAGATATTTCTTGTAACTGGTGCATCTGGTTCTGGAGCAGTAACTTGGGTTAGCCAAGGGGACACACCTCAAATGACAAGGACTGCAGTATTGTATAGCAGGAAATTCACCTGCTTACTAATGAATTATGGAACTCAAGACAAGGAGGAACTTGCAATTGTGGACACTTTGATGTCCTTTGAATACATTCTGAAAGGGCATGAAATATTGATTATAACTGGCCAGCAACTATTAGTGCAACTGAAGACACCCAAGAACCACTCAGGCAAGCAGCTGAGGTGGCGAACCTATTTAGGAAAATATGCAGCGTAGATATGTTTTTGTTCTGGGAAGGGTAACTGTTTTTCTAATACTCTTTCCCTCTTTATAAGCAATTTGATCCAGAACCAAACTATGCTAAAGACCTTAATAATAAAGAAGACTCTCACTCTAACAATATCCCTTTTGAATCTACAAACATATGTCAAGGAGAATAACCTCCTGTTGAAGAACCACTTTTACCAGATGGCTCTTGGTGTTCTACTGGAGAGGGAAACAATTCCGTAGGCTGAGTCATGCTAGAAAACAGGGATAATGAAACAAACTATCTGGCTCTGTACCGGATTGTGTGTTATGATCACCAATACAACATCCATGAAAAAGAGAAAATTAGGGTCAATATAGTCCTACTAGAATTAGTCACTACCGTGAAACCAGAAAGGTTATCCGAGTCCCTAGACCAGAGGAGGAAATTGATGAACTATGTCCAATATTGCACATGTGCATAGTCAATAGATATTTGACTGCAGTGCGCAGTAGAATGGCATCTGAAAATATGTGTGATGCTGATAAATGTCCTTACCATTATCATGTACTGCAACTAGAGAGACGACTCTAGTCTAATGCAGCAATCAGCCCATCTAGTCTTATACCAGTAATTGACCTACCTATTCTCCATCGGGAACACTGTAGCTTTTGTTACTCAAGTGAAGGTGAGTAGGAGCAAGTACTACGCCTAAAGTAAGTACAGAAATAGCAAGATACAGCTGCAGTAGTGGTAGTGAAGAGTAGCCAGTTGCAATAAGAGCAAGTAGAAGCCTACAGGAATGACAACCATTACCAGCAGGCTTCAGATACTAGAAACACTGTGAGAGGTGGCAAGGAATCCAACTATACGATTAGTAATTGATAAATGTATGCAACAAGGGGTGGTCAGGTGCATATTCAAACAGAAGAGACATGTGGTAAATGAAATTACAGTTGGGGAGATCGTTATTGATGAGATTTACAATATAGGACCAACAGCCCACATAGAAACCTACTTTCTGCTACCAAATACATATTCTGGCTGCAGATGAGGAAGGACCTTCAAGAAAAAGTTTGCTATTTCAATTTATACCAAAGGAATATGGAACACCACAATCTACTTGGAGGAGAAGTACAGTCTATGCCTTTACCTCCAGCGATATTCACCTCCTATAGTATCCACTTTGCAGGACCATTCAGCAACTCTGGAATCAACAAGTATGATATTGTATACATAGACCTCAATAGGATGGTTGGATTTAACTGGTTTATTCCTACATATTCCTGCTGTCAAGCAGTGGAAACCCTCACCCTGATCCAGCATCATATCTTCACCCCAATTGGTGTACCCTCTTTGATCATCAGCGTTACTCATTAATTCTTTAGCTCACAATTTCAGACTCAAAGCATGAAGTTCATGGGTATTGAACCCAGTAAGACAGTATCAGGTTATCATGAGACAAAAGGTCAGGTAGAATGAAAGATCAGAGAACTCAAGGCGGCATTGAGGAAGGTCGTCAAGACGTGCGAGAACAACTGCTTATATACGCTTTGAGAACTTGCAGCATATGAGAATGCCAAACATCCACATTTGTTGCATCATATTATTAAACAAAGTACTATATAGATGAGAATACTCTATGCTATTGACTCGCAGGGTTAGGAACACTCAGGCACCTACATCCAATGACTTCCTGAACAGACTCCAGCAATTGCAGAACAAAGCCTACCAATTGGTAAAAATTACAAGGATACGGAGTGGTAGGATAGTAGTAATGAGCAAGAAAACCCATAAATAGGTTAATGTAGGTGATTGATTAGTTTCTGGGAGATCTTTTCTCCACTGAGTCTGAAAGAAGCAAGCAGTTAGTATTTAGATAGCAAGGACTATTTGAGATCATGGAATATAATTCACATATGCAGGACTATACAGTCAACATGGATGCAAGAATCTAATGATTTAGGTAAGGAGACTTCAACTATTAGACAGTTAATAGGTTTATGGAGAATGATGATGATCGGTGAACTTTCAGGGCATATGAGAAGCCAGCAGTTTTCTTGGTTGAGGAAGTACGAGAATGGTAAGTGGAATGGATATTGGAAAACTGGCACCAGTAAGGCAGAGACTAATTCCAAAAGAAGTGCAAGGGGTATAGAGACTATGAGAATAGCTGGGAACACATTGCAGGCCTAAAGAAGGCGATGGGCCTTATGCAAGAGTGGTGGATGGACAACTGTCCTATGGACCAGTTTCCTATAATCACCAGATATATTGAGATCAGATTTATGTTTCTATCACTGGCATGGGGCAGGTGTGCTGATCAATATAAGGTGTACGAGAGGTTTTGAAAACTGTATATACAGAGCAAGTATAATTACTCTATAGTCTCTGACAATTGCAAGCCTATTCCTACTTAGGTATATTTGGATTTTGATATTTAGGGATTTTATTTGGATATTGGTTATTGGAAACAGTAGTTTTATATCCAGAGGGTAACCGGTTTTGGTTGCTATAGATAAAGTAGATACAACTAATAGAAACTAGAAGGGCTAGTATAGGTTTAATTGTTTTACGATTGGTTTCAAGTATTATTTGATGCTTAGTTTGTTTTACTATTAGTTTCAAATATCGTTTGATACTTAGTTTGTTTGATGTTGGCAACATTGTATCGGGCTGATATCAAATATATTTATTTTCAGTTTTAAGTTTCTGTTCATAAGGGAAATATTTTATGTTATATATCAAGTGACTTTTAGGCTGCTTGATTATTTGATTTATTTAGAAGGCTTTGGATAAGCCAGCAGGTGTATTTAAAGACTACTCCCCTCCAGGACTTAGAGGAAGCAGAATTCGACTGACAGAGTTTTCAAAATATGTAGTTAAGTAGTTACTTCTTTTCAGTTTGCACGAAACTATAGCAAGTAAGTATAGGAGCTACCAAGGCTGCCAATATGGCAATCAACTGCTGTTTAACAAATTAGCAAAAACAGCGGTATTAATACACATTTGAAGTTCCCACAGTTTAGGATAATAGTTACTATTATGAAATATTCCTAACACGCATTCCTCTTAGTGCCTGATACGCATTGGAAAGTATGACAGGTTTCATGACCACTCAAGTGACCCTCCTCCTCTGCAAGGCCTGGCTTCTACCTCTCCACTCTCTACTCCCTCAGAAGGATCCAATGACCTCCCTACCAGTAGTTCGCACTCCACCACACATTGACCTTTCATCAGCTTGCCTTACTCCCTTTCTTTCCTTACATCCTGCTTTCAGATAAGGAATGAGCTCGAGCCTCAACTTTGTCGACTTCGGGTTAAATACATCTGATTTTGGTAGAATTAACTCTGCCCCTTTCATGCAGGTAGGTCTACCCTTCCTATCAACATGATATGCTACATGCTGGTGCATTTGGATACTGACTAGTCTGTTTTCCATCAGATCAATGTCCACCTCTTTCTAAGCACTAACTTACTACAGTTGAAATTTCATGATTACTGTTGAATATTCCTATACTTATTTTGTGTTTCAGTTTCACCTGTACACTGTTTACACTACTACAGCTAGAGCATATATCACGGCATTTCATTTTTATTTGGGGATAATAATTGGGATTTCCATATGTTTATTTCTCATCTGGTGTTCAGGATTATACAGTTGTTTTATGCATAATTTATGCATTGTTCTTGGTCATATTATCTAATAATCTTTCCTAATATTCCGCTCACACCATCAGAGAATTATTCATATTGTTTGGGATTTCCTTGACAGGATTTCAGGGTTAAACTATGTTCGCACCTATGTTTCCTACATTTGTTTCCATATATTTCTCTCGCTTATATGTGTTCCCACTCCTGTATAAATATGGTAGTTACTCCCCACCTCGCTTAGAGGACTCCAAATTGGTGTGTGCTGCCTGCAGGATCGCCACTGGGCGCACCCCAGACCGGTTCCCCTCCTTGCCCAATGCCACGATACCCGTCAAAGTCAACACCTCCCTCCTGCATTATTTATTCCCGCCAAAAGACCCTCAACCCTCGCCCTCCATCCTTCGACCATTCGCGGACTTCCTGCCACTTCAGAAACAGGAAGTCTCCCTTGTCCTTCGCAAATGCTCCAACACCTCAGCCCCTGGGCCCGACCTGATCCCCTATGGTATATGAAACAGGATCAACAATGTCAACCCCACCTTCCTCTCTCCCTCCTAGGTCCCCTGCTGACCTATGGCTTCCACCCCTCCTCCCTTAAAAAAGCCAATAGCATTGTCCTGTCCAAGCCCGGCAAATCTGATTACAACTCCCCCTTCTCCTATCGAGTAATTGTCCTTGTGAAACTATCTCCAAGATTCTAGAAAGGATAATGGCAACCCGCCTTTCGCTAATGGCACGCACTGTTGGCCTTATCCACACACACCAATACGGCTTGCTTCCTAGCCTCAGCACCTTTGACGCATGTGCTGCCCTCACACACGAAGTCCGCATACTGCAACGTGCAGGCCTCAAGACCACAACCCTCTTTTTTGACATCAAGCAAGGCTTTGATAATATTTCCTCTACTTGTTTATCTTCCGTACTTCGCGCTAAAGGCGTATCTCCTTATATAGTTTCTTGTGTTCGTTCCTTTTTGACTGACCGCAAATGCTGCCTGATTTTTCTGGGCTCCCCTAATATTTTCTTTCCTGTTCAAGTGGGTGCCCCCCAGGGCGCTCCTATCTCTCCTTTGTTATTTTTAATTTATGTATCCTCCCTGCACTTGTCTACCCCAAAGGGGATTATGTTTTCCTATGTTGATGATTTTACTGTCACTGTTGGGTCTGGGTCATATCGAAGGAACATCCAGCTACTTCAACACGACTACACCCGCCTCTGCAGGAAGGCCACCCCCCTTGGAGTCTCCTTCTCCGTTCCAAAAACTGAACTCATCCACTGGCGAACTCCAAGAGATAGCTCTCCCCCCTCTCTGGCTCCTGTCTCTCTCAATGGGAGTCTCTTCCTCCCTTCCTCTATAGTCCGATGGCTAGGATACTGGTTCTCAACCTCGATGGAAACCTCCTCCCACTTCCTCAAGAGACTAGCCCTCGCTCAAGGGGCCTTCGGTCTCATCAGGCAACTCTCTCCTCCTGGTATAGGCATAGTCCCCTACCAGAACCGCAGACTGGCCATGGGCCTACTGCTACTGATCCTCACCTACGGAGCTGACCTCCTCATCCCCAACGCTGTGATGATGGGGAAGATGGAGGTGTTTTAGAGCAAAGTCCAACGATGGGTCACCAACTGCTTCTTCTCGACTCATGTATCCATCCTTCCCTGTAGGGCTTGCCTCCCCCCTCTCAACTCACTCCTCCCCCATCGCCACAGGATGGCTGCACTACGGCTGGCCTGCTCCACTCCCGAGATCAACCCAGCCGCAGCGCGGCTGCCTCCATCATTTACATCCTTCTCCAACTATAGGGCAGGGGACTCCTCCTGCCACCTCCTTCATGGCCTTAGGGCCAATTACATCCCCTTCTGCTGGAACCAACCAAGGCCCATACCCGCCATCCGCTCTGACCTCTCAATCGAAGGGATGTGCTACCTCTTAATCAAGGTGGCACTGGACGGTTTCAAACTCCCACAAATAAACTCCCACCTCCTACCGGGCACTGTCTTTGCCCCCCCTCCTCTGATCCCAGGTGCTGTCTCCTACAAATTGATGAAGGAACAGTGCAGAAAGAACCTCCTCACTGATTGGACACTCCTGTCCCCAACCCCTCCTTACTACCAGTTCAAGGCGTCCCTACGCCCACATGCCTTCATGGGCCTCGACTGCTTTTCAGCTGGGCGAATTCACCAAATGCACGCTGGTAAGAGCTACCTTGCCACGCAACCCTCAAGGAACGATGCCGATCGCTCTCCCACCTGCCCTTCCTGTGACTCAGAGGATGAAACCTTTAAGCATGCAATTCTCCACTGCCCCTCCAAGTCCCGAGAACACTAGCTTTACCTTGCGAAGCTGTCTTCGATGGATCATGGCTCTCGACTTTAGGCCGACCTGTACATGATCCTTGGTCTTGCCTCATACATCCACGCTACTAGCACGAACTTCCCACCCACCATGCCAGCAGTTTTTTCCACTGCTGCCTCCTCCTCCTCCGACTATGACTCAGACTGAGTGGTTTGACTTTCCTGCTATATCTTTCCTTTCGGTTATGATTTCTTTTGATATCATTTCATTCTATACTTTTTGAATTAGTCGCCATTGTTGGGCGTGGTGACAGTATGGTCATCATTAGGGGAGAATTTGTCGGCTTATTTCTTTTGTTTTGCACATTTGGAATTAATGTTTTGTTTATGCCATAGCTAGCACTCCATGCAGGTTCCTGTACGTTTTCAGCGAATATAGGAGATAATCAAAAAAATCCCCACCTCGCTTAGAGAATACAGAACCAGAACTCCTACCAAATCTGCTCTACTACCAAGCCTTCTCCTAACTTTGCGTGCCCTTGGCAGCACCCCTCGCACCTGCCTTATTATTATCCATATAGAATAACTTGTGCCTAAGTTCACATTTTGACCAACTACCTTCTTCCTACCTGGATGATATAGTTTAATCCATCATGAATAATAGCAGTAGATATTACCTCCTTGGAAAGAACACATGTTTCCCCACCAGTCATTAATTCCTGGTACAAGTCACTCCCATGTCCTCCTACACTTCAGTGTCTGGACAGCTCTATAGCATGGAGGATCTCCTAGATGGGTACTAGGAATAACTACATGTCTGCTCAGCTATTATCATTAGTGACTAACCAAGGCTGGATTTTACATGACGTAGAGTTAAAAGTAATAGAATTCTTATATTTCGCACTAAGGCTTATTAGTGGTCATTGGTTTCATATGATGCAAAGTTTGTGCAATCATAGATATATTCTGTTTAGTTGATTGTGACTATGACGGAAATTTGTATATCATATAATGTGAATTTCACCAAGGACTTACATTTTGAAGTAGGGGTTTCACTTATTTGACCACATTTTTGCACAGGACTGGTTGTATTATTTATAATTAAATTAGGTATGTGGTACAGTTGACTCATAGAGGTCAGCTGATGGATTTCATAGCATGACTGAATGTAAGTCTTGCAGATCGTGTGACTAATAGTTATGAGTAACTAGATGAATCTTTAAGGGAATAGTGCTTATATAAGGACCTCTAGGCGGCCTGTACTTAAGACTCTTTTCCCAACTATCCAGAATCCTTCGTATACAATTACTTCATCACTTTACCTTCCAATCTAAATATTCGTACTGTGCAATGAGAACCTAAGACTTCAGCTATAAATACAATGTAGGCATCAGCCCTAGATCAATCCCGTCTCCTTGATCTTAATCTCCCCCTCCTAAGGCAACTCTATGATGAGCTTAGGCCTTCCAATGAATCCTAACCCGGACCTCTTTCTTCGTTTGTGGGATGCTGACCTCCGGGACCTCTCGGTTGGTGAGACAGTACTCATCTCTCTACTCTGTAAGCTGATCACAGGTGTTGGCGCAATCGGCACTCGTTTGGAACGCCTCGAAGCCACTAACAGCCGCAACACGGCCACTCCCGCCTCCATCCCTGCCCTCCCCTTTGCTAACCTGGAAGCATCAGTCAGAGACCTGGCTGCCAGGGTCACTGCTGCTGCTACCACCCAGGCACCTCCCCCTCCCCGCCCGGTTCCTCCCCGCCCTACCTTGACGGCTAAATCTAACCACTCGAAACCCACCCCCCAGGCTGACCCACCACCCTCTTCCATAAAGTCAATAGGATCTTGACACAACCAGCTACGACACCAAAACCAAGGATTGGTATAGTGACCCAGCGGCATATGCTGTCAAGTTCCCACGCTCCTGGGAAGCTGATACCTATAATGAGGGGAAATACCCTGACCCGTCTGCTTTCCACCCTGGTGACCAAGACCCTGAATACACCAAACCTCGCCCCCCTGCCTCCTATGCTGCCGTCGCCGCTGGCCAATCGGCCAGTGCTAAGGGTAAGAATAAGCGAAAAAAAGCTGCTACTACAGCACAAGTCGCTGCGTCCAATATCGGTAGCCGTCTTGAGAAAGGACCTACCCCATTGCCTGCTGCTGAGCGCCGCTTTTTCCCCCCCCGTACTCTTCCCCTTCCACATGAAGACCTTCTTACCATAGCTGCTACTGCCCACGACTTGGTTGCCTCTGTGTTCAGGCAAGCCAACTGCCCTCAGCCCCTTGCATTCACACCCTCAGTCAACAGCAGAGGCTCCCGAACCCTCCTTGGCTCCAACCTCTTCACCGAGGCCACTGCCTACTCCCCCTACTATGAGGCCATAGCTCTCAAGCTTAATCAAGCTTTTCCCATTGGCGACAATCCCTTTCGCCCCTTTCGCCCTGCACCCTACAAGGTGCAACTCGCCATACATGGCCTCCCCATTGCTTACCTCACACCAGACTAGGCTGAACTTTGCACCAGCTTGTCTGAGTCCATCTGGAATGCAGTCGATGTTGTAGTTTTTTCAGCCTGCTATCTTCAACCCCACCCTGAAAAAAGAGCCCTCAAGAACTCTACCTCGGTAGTTGTTACAGTTTCCCCTGCTGACGCAGTTAGATTCGACTCCTCTATCTGCCTCTTCTCCCACCCTCGTAGGGTTGAAAGAGCCAACTCCACTAATCGCTTCATGCAGTGTCGCAAATGCTGCAACTATTGACATCCTGCTCCCGCCTGCGAAGCTACCCACTCCACCTGCCCCCTCTGTGCCAACGCTCAACCCAGATCCTCTCACCAGTGCCCCAACCCCATATGTCCTCAAGGCGGGTACCTTAAGGCAGTGGCTGCCTGCTACCCTACCAGCCCATTATGCTGCTCCAACCGTGGAGGGGCACACACCGCGACTGACCACTCCTGCACCTCACGCCCCACTCCTACAGCATCTCGCCCACAAACCCCTTTTCCCCCTACGGACACCATGGACGAAGGAGATGACACCACCCACGGTATGGCCTCCCTAGAGGCCCCCTCGACTCCTCCCCCCCCTCTACAAATGGACCTCACAAC
>QFET01004350.1:0-48028 GCA_003316355.1 Tuber calosporum
TCTTCGTTCTTTTCGCTTTCGAGATCCATTTCGCGGATTGCAGTTCTTTGTTTCCATCGGGGGTTCTGAACCCTACTGACTGTCCTCGTCGGGTATTCTTTCTCGTCTTTCGGGTTGGTGCAGTTTCTCATCATGTGTCCTGTCTTCGCACATGCCATACACAGATTGTTGTTTCATCTCCTCCAATACTCAGTTTTTGATATGTTAAGAGCTTGTCTTCGCCTAGTCGCATCTAGGTCCATTGGATCTCCTTGGGGCTGCGGTAGTCGTTGGGTCTTGCAGGTGCCGTCGTAGTTTCGGACGTTGTCGTATGTTTTGGTCTTTGACCTTCCTTGCACGTGTTTGATAACGTCCAAGCGGTTTTCCTGATTAATGGCCCATACCGCCATTTCCTCAGTCGTCGTGAAGTCTTGCGCCCTCATGGCCAATGCGTTCTGAGTTTCTTCGTGTAAGCCGCTTAGGAAGGCCCTTCCCAAGGTTGCTTCGTCGTATTCTGCCTCCGTTGCCAATAGTCGTAACTCGTTCCAGAAATCAGTCACGTTCCGGCTCCTTTGCTTGATTTTCTCGATTTTATTTCTTGCTGTTTCCCTAGCATCCAAGTTGCCGAATTGAATGCGTAGAGTGGCTTGAAATTCTGCCCAGTTATTCCATGTGGCAGGGGTTTTTCCTTCCACATCTGGAGTAATCCATTTGCCTGCTGATTCTCTCAGTAGGGATTTGGCGAAGTCCACTTTTAATCCGTCTTCGTTTTCCCCCCATCCTAGTGCTGTGTAGTACATTGCAAGTTGAACTAGCCATGCTCGCAGTTTGGTACGGTCGCCTGTAAATGTATCCGGGGTTTTGATTTTCGGCCTTGGTACCGTTTGTTCTTGTCGATTTTCCTGAACCCTTCTGATCAATTCTTGGAGTTGTTCTCTCGTGAGAGTTATCATATCTGCTGGTCCTGCTACCCCCGACATCCTGTGTATTGGGGATGCTCCTGAGCTTACTAACCCTGATCTTGATCTTGATTCCGGGTTGACCGGGCTCGGAGGTCTTGGAGATCCTTGTCGCGATATCTCGCTTAAGGCTTGTCCGAGTTCTGCTAGTAGTCCTAAGAAAGTCTGTGGATCGTTGAAGTCTGGTACTTCTGTATCGGTTGGTGAATCCGTTTTGTATTCGTTAAGTGTCGCAAAAGACGCAACCAAATGTTACAAACCTATCCTTAGTCTGCCGGACAAGGCACACTATCTTCTTTAATATCAACAGGTAACGATACGTACCGCTCGTCTTACCACTCTTCAGGTCTCGTAGCCTTATGTCGCCTAGGGCACCCTGAGTCCTTTCACTCCTAGCCCGTGCGACTGCTCCTTAGCGATACGTTCTCGGAATCACCTTTCGGTCGGTGGTGTAAACGGATAGTTGTAATAAGAGTAAAGTATAGATTGAACTAATAGGTAAAATATAACATAGGAAGTTACTTAGGTGGTTGCGTGAAGAGCTAGCTATCTGTGTCCGTGACCCTCCTTATATAGGCGCTCTTCCCACAACCCTAACCTTGGTGACTTTACTATGAGTCACCTCTTTACTATGACTGCAGTGTGAGTCATAGTATAACAAACGTCCTATGACTCACAATTTGAGTCCTTGTATACAATCCCCCTAGTATCCAATTTCCATAAAAGATCATGTGCGCTAATCGCGTCACATGCGTGAAACCCCTGACTCATACTTGTAGTCAGGTGCGAAAGTTATAACATCATATGACCTCACAATCGTGAGTCATGAAACAATAAATAAAATCAAACATCATAATCATAAATGATCTTACAAATCATGAGTCATGTGAAACATTCCATATTGCTAAGTCACGATTTGTGACAACTATTGGAAACTATAGGGCCTGTGTGGCAAAAACACGAGGAATTAGCAACTGGTCAGTTGTGAAATAATTTGACTGATGGAAAAGGTTGTTGGTAAGAGTCAACTATTACTTACTTGGAGGAAAAAACTAAAAGCTTCGACTATATTTGGCATGCTATTTTAATGTATAAAAGTGACTATTATAGTGTAAATTAAGGAAACTCAAACTTTATCTATAAGGCTGTGTTCGGCATGTACAAAAATATAAGAATATATTTTATTTTCACAATATATTTTCATGGTACAAATCTGACAATATAGTCTAGAGGTTAAGTACTAGAAATAAAGGCTCTTTACCATGTTCAAAATAACTATGTTAGAACTATTTGTAGATAACAAATAATTAACTGAAAACTCAATTCATAATTTACACAAGATTGACTCTATTTTATTACTTTTTATAGTAGATGAATCCTAATATTATTGGTGATCAGAGTGCTTCAGGCTCTGATTCTAAAACTTGCTCAGATAATGAAGAACAAAAAGGCAAAGGAAGTTTAAATAACTTGTTACAATCAGTCCATATAGTTGCACAGGCAAGAATAGGTGTGTATGACAAGGAAACTTCTCAGACGTCAATGCTTACTGGTAGGGCCTAGAGTTAGGAACTCTTGTCAGAATATAAAAATATACTGCAGTCTCGGGTAGAATTTCGCATATGATAAAGGGTTTTTTAGAACTTTGTCAATGGTAGAAACAGAAGGTCATTTAAGATAAACTGTAAATATTGATATTAAGAATGAAGTCACATATTGATATGGACTGTGGGCCATAATGCATCAAACAGGGATGTCCAGGAGAGATCCATGCATAATAGTCATACAGTAAGATAGTATGTATATAGTAGTAATTTCTTTCATGAAAATATGATAACTCAGGAACAACGTGGACTCATTGTAAATTGCTTTAATATTTCAATCTTGTGCATAATAGACTACAGGCCTTAGAACCGATAGTGGTCATGCTGCCAGCAAATATTTATCTACTTTAGATTAGAGACAATTGAAAGCTCTAGCCTTACCTTAAGGATATACTATGAGCATTTAATGGCACCCATATTTGTGCCCATGTTCTGATTTACGATTCGCTGACATACTGTAACCGCAAAGGTCTTATCACTTAAAACATATTTGTAGCCCGCACCTTCAATATTTATTACAGCTATGTATTTGCTGGGTGCCAGGATTAGCCCATAATAGCTGATTAGTTCAAGATGCTATATTGATAGATTTTAATATTCGAGAGGCAACTATTATCTAGGTGATTCAAGATATGCATTGTAAAAGGAATATTTAATGCCATATTGTCGAGTCTAATATCATTTGAGAGAGCACAATCCATCCTGTAACAAGTATGTATTAATAATATATTCTATCTACATAATCCTATAAGCATATTCTAACTGTAGCTGAAGATTATATAATGGGCCAAAAATAAAAGAGGAATTATTCAATCTTTGGCATTCCCAATTACGAAATATGATAGAATGAATTTTGGTAATATTAAAAAGGAAATTTCCAATTCTGAAGGCACAATCAGTATATCCAATTCGAAGTCCTGTAGAACTAGTTCTTAGATTGACTAAATTTAATACTTTTATTCGAAAAAAGTCTACACTAGCTGAAATTGAGTATGACATTAGATTGGATTCTAGTAGTGATAGTGCTCACTAAAGTAAGTTATTTATCCTCTTTTCATCAATAGATCTCCTATAGTTCCGCAGTTTAAAAGGTGCACTACACTGAAGGACGAGTGTTATGGGGCTGTGCAGCCTAATATGCCAAGACTTCTCTGTAAAAAATCAAAAATCAAGTATCATACTAAGTATAATATTCACAATTTAATCATGCGTTCAGCTTCAGAAGAGGTTGCTCTTTGTCCAACTTCTTCTTCTACTCTTGTCTCCTGATCCATAATTTGGATACCATAATCATGAACCCTCTTGGTAGCTTTCGTTCTTAGATACCCACATTTCTTAATAATTAATCTATTTAAGAGTGTATTCCTTCTAGACTGGGTCATTGCTTGTATCTACTTGCTTTATAAGTATTACAATTATAACTTCAATAGAAAATTGTTTATAGTGTATGAAGACTTGTTTGATAATTAGCCAAACAGCCTTGAAGGCAAGAAAGAATAAAATATGAATTGAGTCAAGGTACTGGAAATAATTATGCAAGGAAAATCAGATAATTATTATAACTATCATATGATATCATATAATACATCATACTTCTTCCTCATTTAATTTTCTGTATAAAATACATATCTCAGTATCAATTTTGAATAACTAATAGAAACATTAGCCCTAACTTGGCACTTAGAGTGTGGCTGTGTGTATGGTGGAGGCCGTCTAGTCACAACACCAAGTGGGACGCCAAGGGAGACGCCAAGGGGGACGCCAAGAAGGATGCAACGGGGGACGCCTTGGCATCTGAGCCTCCTCAACCAGACTGGGTTTAGGATTAAATCATCAGGGCATATGAGAGATTTCGGTGATATGTATGATAGCATATTTCTGTATATGATATATAAAATAAAGAACAGTCTCAGCTTGCTATCCCGGACGACCAAAATCCACAGAATCTCTATGGAACAGCCAGGGATCCGGGATAATGGGTCAGGTTTTGGTGTAAAGAAATTTAGAAATCTGTGATATTCATACGGGACAGCGAGGTATCCAGATTATCGAGATCCAGGAGAGCGAGGTGCGACTGTATACTATCGTTATTTTTAATATACATATCAAAGGAGAAAGGTAATTTCAGAATAATAGTAAGTAAGAAAAGATTATATGAAAATTACATGACATGATGACTAGACAGCTGGCATACTCACTCGTCTGTGAGACTTATATCTTGTAGAAACAAGACTCCTATAACTCTCAGAACCATATATCTCTCCAGTGCTATACGCATCTATAATTCGCTCTGTTCGGCAATAGTATTTCCAAATAAGACTGTTAGGTACCTGATCCAGTGCTTCAGGCACTAATCTTTGAAGTGATGGAAAATCATATTCACAATTCCGTCGTGTATATTGTTTTGCAGCTCCCCAAAAGTATTCAATAAAGTTGATCTCACAGTGGAAAGCCGGATAGAATAAAACCAAGTGGCCAGCAGTTTCAATAGCCTCTGCAATTTCCCCCTTTTGCCCTGGAAAGTCATGCTGCCTTGCAAGAAGTGCCCGAGCACAACAGTTTCCACCCTTTAGGCATTTTGGATTTGGCTTAAGGTTTCCTGATGAAGTTTTAATACTGCATTGTGTAAGAAAGCGAGATCCAGTTGCTGGCCATAGGCCTCTCTCCGTCAAAACTGTTTTCAATCCCTTCGAAGTTCCATCAGGAAGAACCATCGATTGGTAGTAGCCTCCATTGGGATGCCCATCATCGATAACATAGGTTGTGCGCATCGGCTTTGCATTTTTCCCACCATCCGCCAGGTTCATCTTCGATACTCGCAATGCATCATCTGCATATTTGCAATGATTTTTGGCATTATCAAAAAGGAATAATGCCTTACATCCAGGGAACTGTGCTTCAAATTCTGGAATTGCTTTTGTTTTTACCTGGTCCAAAAGCTTTTCTCCATCCCACCAGATGTCTCCACCACATTTGAGTATCTCACAGGCTGTTCCATCTCCCAATCGGCCAATAGGGGTTAGAAAGTCTGATACGTGAAGCTCTGGTCCTTTGCCTCTCTTCCGCAGAGGTTGGTGATCTTCATGTATCCACATAAAATGTCTTCCGTCATTGGAGTTGAATGTACACTCATCCTGTGTAACCATGATAACCGGCTCCGTTTCTCCTGCCAGTAACTCGGCAGTTGGTACTGGATTTAAAGATTCATCCCACTTCAATAATGCAGACTTTAGTCCTTGCAGAAATGGGATAAACACCATATCTCGGTAGTGTTTCACATCCTCCCTCTCATGTCCATCATTATAGACACCCTTTCGTACTTCTTTCCACTTGAATCCAAGCTTTGAGAGCCATCTGCAACCAGTTCGCGTACTCAGCTGCTTCTTTATCTCACGTGCAATCCTACTTCTACTTGGTGGTAAGACAACATCATTAACCTCAGCCCAGTGGGCTGTAATAGCTTGTGCTATTCCAAAGGCAGTTATTCCTAAAATTTGCCAGATATTAGTCAAGACAGTACTTCAAACATATAGTAGTCTCGCGGATTAGAAGCAGAAGAAAGCCTACCTTCATTGGCATGAGAGATATATTCACGAACGGCTAACATTGTACTCTCATCCTCTAACATGCAGGTTATCTTACTATGCTTGCCCCTCTTGCTAGACTCAATATTGCGATCCTTGATCCATGATACCTCATTACGCATGATTTGACGTGCAGTCCAGGTTCCTGCACCTTCTCCACAAGCCACCTGCCTGGCTAGTATCTTGTGTTCCTTAAAGAGTACAAACTCTGGCCTTATTGCTGAAGAACGTTCCTGCAAGGCTTGAACTTGCATGAAATTCAATACCTGAATATGTTTGGCCAGTGTTTGGCCAGTAATCATATTGCTCTTGCTGCGGGGATAAATAACCTTCTTGAGATCTTTAATACCCGGGTTTAAAATCTGAAGGCGCACTGAACAAGGGACAGCCGTTTTGCCTAATCGTCGTGGCCAAGATTGCAAGGCCTCAGATACCTCTTCTGCGTCTGTCACAGAAGCTATTATCTATATTAGCTACTTCCTAAATAGAATATAGAATGCAGATCACTTTAGATAACATACTTGAAGGGTTAATCACTTCAGAATTACCTCCACTTTGCAGGGTTGAGAGACGGTACTTCTTTCTCCACTTTCTAAATTTAGCAGTACTAGATTGTGGGACTGACAATCCGCTAGGGTTGATGGGGAGCAAAGAGGGTGGATTTTCTTCCCTTGTACTAACTTCAGATCCCAGCCGATCTGTATTCTCAGGTGAGGCACTTGTTGTCATTCCTAATGCTGTAAATTGGGTACGTAGTTTTTGGCGCCAGATGCAGGAACGGTGAGTGCTTGGGTGTATAGCCGGAGGGCCTGGATGTAGCTGGTGTTCCCCCAGCCTATTGGGATTCGCGCTTTCTGGGCTTGTAACGGATACAATATAAAAGGCAGGGGACAGATTCAAATCTCCTGCGACCGGGGGAGTAGGTGTCACAACCCTGTTTCTTTGGCGCCATTTCCTGGAGCGCCTTGTGCTAGGGGGTGTAACAGGCTGCTCAGATTGTGAGATTCTCATAGCTTCAGCAGAGGGAGATGTCTCAGACCAGGTATCTGGCTCGGCTGGTACCGGTGTTGGTAAAACAGGCTGTACGGCTGCCTTGGCTTCAAGCTTCCTTGCTCGATAGGCACGGCTGCGGAGGGTCGATGGATTGATAGCTGGCGGGGAATTCCCATCACGGGGGAGTTGAGGAGGGATATGGGTTGAATTTGATGATGCCATTATCGATGTCGTATGTGATAGATTTGCGAATATGATACAACAAAGATTTTGGGTTCCTCCGGCCTGTATTAATGGAAATAGTATCCAAATTTTATGTATTTTGATTATGTCATACATAACTTACTGTCACAAACCTCTAAATTAAACCTAGATACTATGTTGAACTGCCCTAATTTTGCCAAGGCGTCCCCCGTTGCATCCCTCTTGGCGTCCCCATTGGCGTCCCACTTGATGCTGTGTCTAGATGGCCTCCACCATATCACATTTTTCTTTTTCCACCAAAAACCCATAATTTTAAAGAATTATACTAACTTCAAAGTATCTTCAATAATTATATAAAAACAACTACTTTATTCCACTTTACAAACTCTATTATATAGTGGTTTTTTGAAGTCAATGTCTAGCAGTAGTGAAGAGGGATAATGGTTTGAAATTATGTAAAAGTCTGGTACACTTTTTGAACTGCACGAACTATATCAGATATGGACAAAGAAGTCATATAGCAAATACTAACTCTACAAATAAACTTAGTTGACTAGTAGTAGCTGGTCAGGTGGATTATAGCATTTAGTCTTCACAAAATGATAATAATGAAGATGAAGGGAATAGAATTGTAAAAATAGAGAATGGTGGATGTACAACATAGGAAATGGCTATCCAGTAGGATAAAATAGCTAGGTATATGTGGTATGATTTTCTGTGAGGTATTTGGAGATGTGAAATATGAACTGAGGTTGTCGGTTATCATGTTATGTATAACATATTGCCAGGGATGAGGGAAAAAGAGTTTTCATTCTCTATTTATAGATAATCAAAAATCCAAAAAAAGACCAGTACTACAGGTATATTATTTTATATAATTACATATCAAGCAGCCCACACAGTTATGCATCATAAACCAAACTAGGCCAAGGTCCTAGAAATGCTCAGGCTTTACTCTGATTCTGGAACAAACACATCACCTTAACAATATTAGGTGTCGTATACCATCTACTAAAATCCTGATCTAGATTTTGAACAACACGTTCTTCCTTTGATGGAATACCCTGAGTGTACTGGTATCTAGCTTCAGCATTAGCCTCCGTTAACATTGCTGTCAAAGAACTAACAGAGGAGTGGCCACTACGGATAGGCTTATGGCCAGGTAGACTAGAGAACTAATCATGCCTCCATTTTCTAAGAGTCACGGAAGAGGTAGTCAGAGGAGTACTATCAAGATGTTTCAACAGTAACCAGAACTGAGCCTCTGTACTTGGTACCCAGACATCCAAAGGATTCAATTTGGCCTCATCAATTATTGGAAACTCATAATCGTGAGATTTCAAGCCAGGGTCTATCACCTCTTGTCCAAGACTTTTACTTCCTGTCACTCCCTCCTCAGCTTACTATAGCTTAGTTCTAGTACATGCAAATCTGCCTGTTGCATACCTACCAAGATGAAGATCAAGAAGTTTATCATAAAGAGGTAATCCCTTTTGTCTATACCTGGCTGCCTCCTTATAAGACTATTCAATATACTTTATTATTAGCTTTCAAATACTAATTTTTTTGAACTCAAAAAGATAAATTCAGTACAACCTGGTCATCTAGAACCTACCTCTATATATGTCTTCAACACCTCCATGGAGGCAGTTGGAATTCACTTTACCATATCCCACCCAAAGCCAGAGAATTGTCTGATTACCTGAACAATATCAAATTCTCCCTGTAACTCTTTATTTGTTAGATAATATATATATTCTAAACAGCTACAGTAACATTATATATTCAAATCAGTAATAAACTTACTATCACCTCTTTACTCTTAGCCTGTGCAATTTTAATTGGCTTTTCCCCAGTATCCTGACAACCCTTATTCAATACTGCCACCAGAATTGCCCATGGTAACTTTTTGAATCTGATTTCACTTCTGTCACAATGATCAACTCATTGCAGAAATGCTTCAATAAGCAATTGTTCACAGTGGTTACTTTACAAACTGTTCTTCATAATTGGTGATGTGTGTTTGTATTGCTAGGTTTGTGTGTTGCTTTGCTTCGTTGAATAATGTTCTATTGAGATTGCCCACAGGACCCACTATTATTTCTATCTGCTCTTTTCAACCTTATATTTGTACTAAAATAATAGGATATGTATTGTCTTGGCAAATATATATATATTGTGTTTGCCAAAATGAACACAATATTTCTCAAAGATGCTATATATTTATTTCAAAATATATGCCATTAACAACTTTTATTGTTATATATTTGTATTGTGACAAGCTGAACAGAGCCTTGTATAAGTTCTTTTTGAATATTAGACCTGATCAGTTACCACTCCACCTACTTTGCTATCCTGTCTCTCACACTCATTTTACAATATCAGCTTCCGCTACCATTGTAGCTTCTTCCTAACTGCTCTTCTAGCTACTACCCCTGCAATTACCAATGGTTCTTTCACTATGGCCTATCAATACTTTCCTAACACTTTTGCCTCAAGCCCAGCCACCCAATACTTGTCTTATGCTGCCAATTGCCTTAGCCCTATCACCAATACTTTAATAAACTCATTTCCTTCAACTCTGGCCATGGATGCTGCTTTATTACTGATAATTTATCCTTCTTCAACCTTCTGTATCTCGCCAGCTCAAGCTTCTATTGTTTATTTGGCTTCTACCCACCTATCCTTCTAGCTCCAGTTCCAGCTGTGTCTCCTGCTATTACACTACCTATTTCTTAAGCTTCAGCTCATGCATTCACTGCACTCTCTTTCAGCTTCAACTCCACAGTTCTGTCAACTGCTAATGTCAATTCATGATTAATCTGATTGCCCTTGTGGCTAGGATACCTCTATAGAGTAACTTCTTCTGACCTAAACTCTGGTAGACTTTCTAAGTATATAATATCCTTACTCTTAGTAAATGCACTACAAGTGCTAACCTGCCTGAAATCAATAGTACTACTATTATACAACTCTCACTCCACCTATGGATCCTAGCTTGGACAATCCATATAGACACAGTTTATCTCTTGCTTATAATTACAAATATTAGTGATGTTTAACAAATTGAAATTAAAACACCTGCACCTCCAACACTAGCTATACCACTCTGTACAGGCAGTCTATAATATCAAACCTTGATTAAAGCTGAATTGAAAATAGATTCATCCTTAACTTAAGGGAAATAAAAATATGGAAGATTATGTGCATTGGGTGGTAGACTGTTTAGCAGACATAACTATTAGGCTTATACATGAGTTGGTTAAGGCTGTCCGAAAAGGGAAGAGGTCGGAACATGGCGTCAAAATGGAAGATAGAATAATGTATCAGATATAGTTCCTGTAATTGCTGGAAAAGATATGCCATTGACTGGAGATAAATATTAAGCAAAGCTAGAAGGGTTAAAGAGAGAGTGGAAGATATGGACAAGGTTGACAAATCTAAGTGGATTTGAGAGAGATCCATTAACTGGAGATATCACTGCCCCTGACGAAGTTTAGGATATGGAAATCCAACTGCAGCCTAGCATTGGAGAGTTTCCTGTTACGCCTTTAGGAAATCTTCCACAGTTGGGTGAACTGTTGAAGGAGTTCAGTCTACTGTACATCATACCATATATCTATCATCCTACAATAATCCATCCCAGAATATCTTTTCTACTTCTATGAATATCACATCTCTCGAACATGACAAAACAGATTTACTAACAAATCTAACCACTCTTGCAAACACCCTTGAGCACAGGAGGTCCTGCCATTTACACCTTTTGGGGGTGCCTGTCAACGGTTAGATGTACCTGCTGTCCATCTTGTCAATGCTGTTGATAAAATAATTGCAATATTAATTTTTTTCTCAACTTTTACATCTGTTATCCAGTTGGATGTACCTAAAGTTCTGAAAAGCTACTGGGGAAAGGTTGGGTAGTCTAATTAGGGTATCTTGAGGATATATAAACATTTTTTTAAATACAGTTAGGGCTGAAATATTGTTAGTATTAGATAGTAGGGAAGAGTGAGGAACTGTCGTTGAGAGATCAATTGCATACTACTTGTGTGAAATTTATCGAGTAGTAGGCTTTACCTTATATTATTTTGTTAAGGTACACAGTTCTGCCACATTGAGTTTGCTCGTTTATCCCTTCCAGGAACCATTTCCCTAATATTTCCTGCCTGTTCACATGCGCAAATATTCTCATTTTCCCTATCAGTATTAGGCAATTGAATTCACATATTTTCATTGCAGTTGAACTCCTCTTTATATAATTCCTTATCCTCTGCATTGGCACGATGTCGAATATAGTTGTCAAGACTACATACTATATAGACTAGTTGTGTTTGAGTAGATAAAATATACTCTAATGTGATATGGAGAATACAAAATCGACACTGTAACGCTCCCAAGCAGGGCTCAAGTACATTATGTAATTACACATGACCGAGATTGAAATGTTCTTCCTTTGTTTGAGGTTGGAGAAAAGTGAGCATTATCTCATGGAGATAATGCTGAACCCTACAATACATAGTCAAACCCCTTTCTGTATTCCAAACTCACCATTTGCAAGATGAGTTACCTTATATTCTCATGGCAAACTATTCACTACAGCATTACCTAATAATTGTGCATTATTGGCGGCAGTTACAGGATAGCCAATTCGGTACTGTTAAATTGTCTAGGCTGTGCTCGTATTGTGAAACTAGGAGAACTGTCAGGAAAACTCAGTAAAATATATGATAAAAGATAAAAGTTTTTTCTAGAAGGCTTTATCAAATGAATTACTTGATAAACAGATATATTGTTAAGGTCTCTTCTCCTTTGCTTGATGTTCCCTTAACTACGGGGGATTGCTAACTATTTATACACTTTTTCCTGATACTTGTGTTAGCCATATAGGAAGTATCCTGAGAGACTTCGGCCATGGTCTTTAAAAGTGTGAACACAGTTTGACCCTGAAGATGTATGACCCCACTACAGCAAATGATCCCTCGGACAGTCTATTTCTCTGAGGGTGTCAAGCACTCAACCAGCATATAGCCTTCGATCTCTTTGCCAAATGAAGTAAGTTCAAGTTGATGTCGCCCATTTGCGAACATCATACGGAATACCAGGTGATCAGTCTGGATGGCCTGCTTTCCTGCATATATGCACTCATGTCCTGAGGCATTCGGATTATCAAGAATGAAGAATATGTAATAGATCAACTTGGATAAATGACTCTATCATCTTTCACCTAGGCTGAGTAGTTCTGGATACCTTCCTACTTCTTGCCAGTGTGGGTTGTAGTCAATATAGTCACCTCCCGGCACTATATACCATCACATGTTTAGACTCGAAAGTCTAGTACCATATTCCATATGTGTAACTGCGCACCCTTACAACAAGCAAATATATAGCAGAAATGGATATGTAGAGTACCTGCAGCCAAGACATTCAGGGAGCTATCTCCTGTGCTGTATAGATAGGCTGCCTGCTCTACGCTGAGAACCTGATCTCATATGGGTATCCCATTAATGGTTCCATATAGATTACCAAAATATGATATTGCACCCTAGTGATTGCAAATTCATACTTGAATATTATTTGGTAGGTGTCAAATAAACATAGTATAGAGTACAAGTAGTACCTTTGAAAATATGATAGTATCAATGTCTGTCTCTTATAATTAATAAGGCAGTACTGACATTTGCACGCAGTATCTTATATACTGAAAACTGAGATTTCACAATTGTACTATCGAGTTGGAAGGATAGATAAGGATAAAACCCAAAATATATATACCCCTCTCATGTCATCTGAAATCCAGCTATGCATATGACTCGTGATATCTGGATGTCTTATTTGACTCATATAGAAAAATGAGGAAAAAGAATGTGATAAGGTATTTTCCAACACTTCCCCTTCTTTCCTATTTCTATCATCATCAGTAATTTCTCTAATGAAACATACCTCAATCGCTTAGGACATAGATCTGATATATAGTTTTCCAACTCAACTGTAACTATTGTAATTTCTCCTTTCTCAAACAGGTCTCTGGTAGAATGGTATCAAACATAAAAGTCTTTAGTTCGATATGAGACACCATGATTTTTGGAGTGACTTATTGCAACTGTATTATCGAAATATACGATCTGGGTTGTTCTGATTCCATTTACTTTAACCCTTGTCTAATCCAAACACTCTGGTATACCGCAAATGACAGTGCGACATTTTCAGCTTCTGTATTTGATTGAGCCACTGCTTATTGTTTCTTGTAGAGCCACAGAACTGTGTGCCCAGGAGTCCGTATAATATATCCAGGCAATGATTTTCTTTCGTCTAGGTTCGATAACTAAGTACTGTCGCAGTATACCATTTGATATTGAGCCTCTAGATTGTATTGGAAGCTTAGACCATTGTCCTATGTACTTTTGAGATAGAGAAGTAGTCATTTGGCTGTTGTTAGTTATGTATTTGTTTGGTTGGAGGCAAACTGTCAGAGGATGGCACATGTATATAATACATCTACTCGGGTAGTGAGATCAACATCCATCAAGGATCCCATTGTGGATTGGAATGTTTTCTGGTCGCAGAGTTGCTCATCATGAGTTCACTTAATAAGTGGTATGTGTGCTTCGCTTAGAGTTTTGACTACCTTTGCATCAGTCATGCCTAAACGTACAAGGAATTCTGTGTTATATTTTTCCTGTTATAGTTTGATACTGGTCATTGCTCATTTGAGTTGGATACTGAGTAGTATTGATGCTTCCACAGAATCAGTACACTGGAAGTGGACTCGAAGTTTATTAACATATTGGTTGACTTTTTGAGGGATTGCCAGTGATGAGAATATCAACAACATATATGCAACTGTATAAATCTGTTGCAATTAGGATGCATATATAGAAGTCAGTAACCTTCAGGTTTCTTATTTCTGTTGCTTGAATAAGAGGTTGGTACCATCTGCATAGAGAATGTTTAAGGGCATGGATTGCTTTCCACAGCTCCCATACTTTTCCTGGTATGTGGTATCCTTCAGGAATTTCTAGATATGTCTCTTAGTTTATTTTGCCATAGAGGAATGTGCTCTTGCTATGAAGATGCGGTAGGATGTATCTACTCTTGATCGCAAGGGTTAACAATACAAACAATAACTCTACGCATGCTAAAGGGGTAAATAGTTCTTCGAAGTCTTACCCAGGTATTTGGCTGAATCATGTGGCACAATATCTCCCTTTCCGCCTTTAAATGATTTCATCCGTTTTAACCTGTGTTTTATAAACCCATCGTACTTTAAGAACTCTTTCGGTATTTGGTCTGTCGACTTTATCCACAACCTTTCTGCTTTTCAGAATATCTATTCCCTCCTGCATTACTATTTGCCCTTTAGTCTATTCTTATAACTTGAGTCCTTATGCGTAGCTCCTGAGATCAGCCCTATAGTTGGAGAGTTCAACAAAGAATTGCTTACTCATAGCAGTCTGTTTTTGTCGAACTTTCTCCAGTATTGGTTCATAATATAGCTTAAGTTGTAGACTAATTTATTCAATTGTCCATGACCCGCCATCGCCTCGCATGTATTTTTTGAATATCTCATCAGATTTCCTTTTAATTGGGTATTCAAATCCTTGATCTTGCCTTTGGCCAGGGCTTTTTAATACTGAATACCTTTGGTGGTTTGGATTCAGTTACGAGTTGATCGTAGTCTTGGAGGTTCATCAGATTATTAGCCTGGTACCTCAGCTTCTTGTGCTGTGTCAACATATTCAACATGATGATTACTGCCCAGTAGTGCTTCATTTTCTAGAATACTCCCTTTTTCCGGAAGTGTAGTAGTATTCGTGACAGCTGTTGCTTTAGTCACCATATGTAATTTAGGTATGCAAATTCGACATAGCAGAGGACTCGTAAACTAGCCTACTAGTTGATCTGTTTGGCCTTTAGGATCAAATTTGTTTATCTTTTCGGAAGGAATGTGATATCTGATAGTTGTGAACTAAGGACCTAGGTGTTAAAGGTTTGATTTCTGACTATTTAGTTATTCGAAGGGTGTAGTCCTTATCATAGAATGTCATCGTCTGTTGTATACGGAGGCAGCAGTGGAGTATGATTCTCCTCATAGTAGATTTTGATTTGCTGACAACATACATCGTACTATAGTTATAAGTATAAGACTAATTCTTTCAGCAACAGTATTTGATTCAGGGTCGTAGGCTGGTGATGTGGCATTGATTGTTAGTTTTTCATTTAGGAACCCGGATACCTTGTAGTTTAAATACTTTGTGCAATTATCACTGTAAAGAGGTTTGATTAGTAGTTCGAATTGAGTATATAGGTGGTTCGAGAAGTCTTGTATTTCTTTCTCAACTCTTTCCTTGGACTTTACCAAGTATAGCCAACAGTATCTGGTAAAGTTGTCCATGAATGTCCTGTAATATTCGTTTTGTCATAAGGTTAGGACTGATATACGATAGCTCTGATGTGTATAGAATTTCTGGAAAGGTTTCTTTGTTTCAATATTTTTTCCAAGTGGTACACAAAGGCTCGAGTTTTGCGTTATGCAACTTTTAGAGCTAAACTCTTAAGGTTGGGCACTTGGCATTGTGTCATGATAGCAATCTCGAATACTGCTCATGTGGCCAAGGGCCAGATGTTTTCTTCATGATGTGTGATAAGAGCCTCCTCAGTATGTGTCTTTATATATCACAGCACGTCCTTTTTCTCAGCAACCATGAATATCCTTCCATCCTTTACCTATCATCTTTCCCCTTTCTCAATTTCCACTCTTACTCTAATATTAGCAATCCTTGATTCAGATACTAAGGAGTATCGAAATGATAGTACATACAGTACTCTTCAGATTAGAAATGTATGTTTGGATCTGTGCAACAGTTGCACAGTTATCTGAATGTCTCCAGTTCAGGCTGCTTGATGATCCCTGCAATCTGCTGTTACAATATTTGCTTTGGTGGAGAAAGGGTTTGAGTTATTCATATTCGTTTGGTGATATGTAGTCAGTGGCTCCTGAATTACAAAGTCAACAAAGGGTCATCCTCCTTTCTCTTTCATTCACAATGTGTTGAAACTTGGTCATCATAATGGTAACGTCAGCATCGGTAACGTTTATGACTTTCGTAGGCTTTTTTTGAAATTTCCTCTCATTTTCTCTTATGAGACCATGGCAATCTTTGAGGTTATAGTTGTCACTCTTCTTGTCTCGTGCTTTGCACCACTGACAGAGCTTCAATCCTTTTTGTTTTCTTAGTCTGAATAGCACTTTTTCATCTTCACTTATTTCGCTTTTCTCAGCTGCTCTACTGACGACGAATTCCTCTATATCTACATAACAGTTATCCCCTCCTGCAGATAGCTAATCTCATATGTCTCCATATTACTCCTTAATTGAAAGCAGGAAGAATGCTCCTTTGATGGCCTCAGATTGAACAACTGCTCTTAACATGGTTAGGTGGTCATCACATTTTTAATATCTCAAATTTGAGTAATGGTGAGATTGGCAGTTGCACGTGTTTTGGGAGTTGGAAATATGTTCTGAGATTTTAATACCAGGTGTGAGCAGAGTGAAGATAGTTTTAAGAAGGATTAGATTTGTAGAGGGTGTTTCTTTGTCAAATCAGGCCCTTAGAGACTGCCATGCCTCAGAAACCCAGTTGTCACCAGTGGTATCTTCTGTATAGGTGCCAGCTGCCTGATATAACTAGAGATTTACTAGTTCATATATCTTATTTCAGTCTGTGGACTCATTTGAGGAAGAGGTTCCTTCATCTTCCGGCTCAGGTTGTTCTGTTGAACTGTAGACCATATCCCATATATCACATACATTGAATACACTTTTCCACATATATGCCAATGACTGGTAGTTACCTTGTCCTTTCAATTTTGGATAGACTTTCACAGGAAGGGATGACTGGCGGACTGTTTTGTCTCTAGGTAAGGCGTCCTCAGTTGCCATTTGATCAGTTAATGTGGAAGAAGTCTATTGTTGGACAGATTTGAGAAGGGAGGCAACTGGTTTCTTCAACTCATATTGCAATGACTCTGCAACCTTTTTATCGCGAAGTATCCAAGCTGATATCAAAACTAGTCACCTTTAAACTGTAGTATATTGGTTTCAGTGTCTCGCCCAGTAGAAAATACCCTTAACTTCCACAACCAGGATAGTCATGGATTGATTTAGGGTGTGATAAGCTCAGTATTCGTCACTGGTTAAATCTTGTAGTCATGGTGCAGCCTTTGCTTCAGGTTCTGATATAGGATATTCAGGTACGTTGTAGTAGGTATATGGTATGTGTATTTGTTTTGGTTCTTACTCTTGTCCAGTTGTTGTTATTGTAATAAGTGTAGCTCTTGCAGGGAGTTTCATTCAATAAGCAAGTTGTCCTCTTATGTACCAAGTGTCATTTTCACAATAGGGGTTAGACCAACATCTGGAGAGAGGTAGAGTATTGTTGCAATTCTTACAATAAAATTCGTCTTATTATCAATAACCGAGCTTTGCATCACCTGTATAGTTATATAAGGAATGAAAAGATCAATACATGTGAGGAATGTAACGGTAGTAGCGGTTTTGTGAATAAACATTTTTGCAAAATATTATATGATTGGGTAGCAGAGGTCTTGCTAACCAGGACTAATAAACAGAAAATCTTGCAGTATTAAAGTCTATCTCTGATAATTAATAAGGCGGAACTGAGATTTATATACTGTCTCATATTGACCAAAAGTAGAGATTTCACAATTGTGCTATCCAGTTGTAAGAATGTATGAGGACAAAACCTGAACTTTATATACCCATCTAGTATCACGTGAATTTCACTGATACATATGACGAATAGAATATGATAACATATTTTCTAATATGCTTAAGGACACAATGAAAGTAGCTTATTCAACTTATTATTTAAGCCTTGAAATATGATAAAAATAATATAATCTTGATTAAATACCAGGGAAATTGTATGTCCTATATGTTGGAATTGTACATGAGCCTTCCTGTTTGTTTCTCATAGCCTATAATCCATACAAATATTAACAATAGTACTGCAATTAATTGATGATGTGTTGATCCCAGTAGACGATGTTCCACAACCCTGTCCCTAACACTAGCAAGAGCAGTGATTGTCATACCATGATTTCGATTATATGTCAGGGGAACGCACACAGAATCCGTTAGCTGTATAGATTTCTAGTACAACTTGAAATATGTATTGGGTGATTAGAGATAAAAAAAGTGGATCTAGATCACTGCACTAATTACTATTTGAATTTGTCACTTAATGATTGTAGCCTTAATTGTAGATATAGGAATATTGCTGGCCATTTGATTAAGGGAAATATAAGGGGACAGTTGATATAATTCAAGTTGCCAAATAAACTTGTAAAGAAATTATTCTACAAGACAAATTTTGACTTGGTAAGTTATTGGAAAGGTTTTCATATAGTATTTTACCATAGGAACCATCTTGTTACTGTCACTTTGAAATATCAGAGACATGCCTAACGCCCTTTGAATGCAAACCATCTTGAGAAGAAAGGAAATGGAAATTTATATAGGCTTATAGAACAGAGCTATTTAATCAAAACAGGTGCTTAGAACTATCATAGTTCAAGAACTTATCTGTAGTCCTATACCAGAGGACTATATCCAAATCTACAAACTATTTTAAGGTGCAAGAGTTTAACTGGCAAAAATTCTGGAACTGATATTCTCTGTGGTCCTATTTTTCCTACATTCACGACTTTCATGCCATGAGGCCAGGTGTCGAATTATTATGGATTTTCTATACCAAAACTATAAACTGTTCTAAGTGATGTGCCATGGACATAGAATAAGACAATATGGTTATCACTAGTCCCTGAGGGCTAAATATGATAATTGAGATATTTAATACTCAATCTTTTCCCTCTACTTTCTTAATTGTATCTCAAAGCAGAACTAGCCATACTGTTACCCATCTGGGTCCACCTATTTCTAGAGTTCAGAAACATATCAATACCCAAGATGACTTCCAGCAAATTGTGGTCCATGCATTCTACCATCAGGAGCAATTTATATAAGAAAATGCAAATGAGAAGCACATAGTGATCTGAGCATTACCACAACAAGCCAACCAAGGGTTGTCAATGATTAAATTATTATAAAGCTGCATTGCTCGAAGTGAGATATGAATGAGGAGAAATTAAAAGCAGACTGCTAAGGACTTAAACAACAGAGTAGTAATAGTCAGAGAGAGAAGTTACAGTTGCGCACCCAGTACAGCAAGTGTTCTGATAACAAGAGTGACTTCTAAGATATCTCGATATGATGTCAAAATAGGGCACGTTTAGTTTTCGAAAATCCCCAGCCAGTACCTCAGGACCTTTGGTGAGTAAACCAGTTTTTTAAAGCAGATGGGTAGTGGACTTCAGTGGATTGCACAAGGTCATAGTCCATAGTGAATATCCACTTTCACTAATGACAGAAAGAAGTGACCATAATAAAGGAGCAACTATTTAGATTAAGCTAGATCTCTGGGAATATATCATCTTATTCTAATATAGAACAGTGATGGACGGAAATCTACTTTTCATGCATCATATTCCTAGAATGGGTATAATGAGATACCATTTTGCCATGTAAATATGCCCACTACCATCCATATAACCTTTACCCTTACTCTGAAAGAATATCAGGATATTGATACAATTGTGTATATCAATGATATACTAAAATATGCAAAGTTAGGAAAGAATCATGTTAAGTAATGTAAGAAAATTTACAAAGCCTGTGGATATACAGAATAACCGTCTCTTTGGTGAAAAGCCCCTTCACTGTTTACTCAGAGATATTTGTGCGTTGAATAAGGTGGTCTACATGGTAACAATGAGGGACAGCAAGGGGAATAACACAAAAGATATTAGCCACCTGCTGTGGGAAAAGAAATACAAATTTTGCGTAGTTTTACAAACCTTTGTAGCAGATTAATCCAGAATTTCTCTCCACTTTTTGCACAAATTGCCAATCTGTCCTAAGTAAATCCTAAAGAATTCTACAGAGGTAAGTAAAGTCAAAATGAATTGGAAGAGCTCAATTACTATATCTTAACATCTTTAATTCTGTATCACTTTTACCCGCAAACTGGGTCAGTGGTACAAACTAATACATGTCATAACATCACTGGCCGTATTCTCTTAGAATACAGGAACCAAGATACATATCCTGTAGTATTCTAATCCGGGAAACTGATACAAACAGAGCACAACTGTGATGTTTATAACGAGGAATTGTTGGCGATATTGTTGGGATCAGAAGACTGGTGACATTTTCTTTTGAAAATAGATATTGTTATTATGATTTTATGATTTTATTATTTAATTCAGTTTTTATTCATGTTCAAGGTACAGAATCTACATGCAGCACTAGATATGGCAGTAAACAAACCTCCTCCCCTGCCCTAACCACGGAGAGCTATGGAAAAACCATAAGGGAAGCCAGACCCAACCGGTGTAAAAAACCATCCTAACAAGCAGCCACGCAGATATCACTACCTGAGAGCCAACAAAACCAACATGAGAGCAACTCCAAGCCCCAACAGTGAACCAACCAAATGCAACAAAAGAGAACACAAAACAAGAAAAAAAACCAACACCTAAGACCGAAGTCAAAGCACTAGCCTAGGTACCAGACAAACATAGTTCCAGCTCCCACAATATGCCGGCAAGTGCACCATGTAGGAAGACATTCCTGAGGGCAAATAGCCAAGCACCGAGGGTAGAAAGTGGCCCCCTTAGAAGAGGAACGTAAAAAAGTGAGGCCAGCTTGTGGCAGGGCCCAGTGCTGAGTCCAGAGGACGGAGTGTCAGCCTGGGTGTGGTAGTAAGGTACCAGCTTCGGGGTGGCAGTTAGGTGCCAGCTACGTGAGCAGTAGGGTGCCAGCCGATCAACCGTCAGGAGGTGAGGCTGGAGGAAGGGTAGACCCAAAGACCAACATAATTGTGTGGGTGGCCATCTAGGCAGTTCACATCAAAGTGAAAGTGGAGGAATCGACTATCATAATGCCAAAGCAACTGTAGGCCTGCAGAATGTTTTCCCCTACTGCAACCCTGTCTCCTGGCCATAAAGGGAGGTCAGAGGGAATTCCCAACCATGCAGGTGTTAAGCAAAGCAGAGTAGAAAGCTAAGTGAGGTAAAATAAAAGCGGGGAAAGGAGAGGAACCATCAACAAAGATGGCAGAAGAGGAGAGGGGAAACACGAAGGGGTAGACCCTAATGAGCATGGAGACGAGGGAATTATTAAGACAAATCCTTAGCCCTTGGCATGGCCAAAGGGCGAAGTTTAGTCGAAACGAAAGTGGTGATAGTTTCTCATGGTGTTGAGATTTTAATCGCCGGGTCTGTGAAGGAGACGTAGGATTTTTTGAAAATAGAGAAATCTTTCCATATATATACCACTAATCAAAACCTTCCATAAGGTTTTACTACCAAGGCCTGGCCATTACGACAGCTCTGTCAATAACTAAAGCTTACAACTTTTACCTTCAAAATTGTTTACTAACCTCAAGCCAGGGGTGATATAGTTGATGCTTTATGCTGGCAGCCAGAGTACGGCCTTGAAGAGGTAGCTGAATATATGAAGAAAGCTATAGTTCAACCTAATCACTTCAACAATCCTCAAAATTACTAAAGCCTTATTGTCTCTGTTACATACGAAATGGAGACTTGTTAAAGCTTTGCCAAGATCGTCTCTAAAGGAATAGACCAAGACATTATGGATTAAAAGACTGCAGAAAGATGCCTGAATCCCCAATGGTAGTTCCAAGCTGGTGGCTAATCATGACCTATACAGTACTGAAAATAGTATTGTTCAATCTAAAAGATAATCCTTGAGAAGCACAGGATTAACTATAGTACTTCCAATTGGTATATATCCACATGTTATACCTAGGATACAACTAACAGTCAAACACTGAACCTCTACTAGGCCCAGAGTAGTTGATGCAGACTTCAGAGGGGATATTAATATTCTCCTAGTATAAAACTACCCACTGGTCTATCAGAAATTAGCACTAAGGATGTGCCACGATAGGGAATAACAATTACTATGTTAGATCGCAAACTGTCAAGACTTCAAGTGAATAGTAGTTACCTTATCTCCTGCATGGTTTTTAAACAGCTGATAACTATATCACCCTTGTCACTAAAGCCAAAGCCTACTTGCTATAGTATTATGTCAACTGAGAAGAAGTAACTTCTTAACTAAGCATATTGAAAACCAAGTCTGTTAAAGTTTTCACTGTCCCTGTGGAGGAGGATCGCAGTCTTTAATTACACTTAGGTGCTTTTCTAAAGCCTCTACAATAAATCAAACAATTAAGGTACCTAACTGTTCCCCTAAATATGATAGAAAAGATCTCCTATATTCAACAGATACTCTAAAACAAATATTTCTTATATTGGCTAACAACTTGATACATTAAATCCAAAATAAAAACAAACTATTAAATGATACTTGAAACTAAATAAAAAACATATTGGGTAACAACCGGACAAACGAAGCTTAATATAATTTAAACTGACTTCATATAAGCTATACTAGTTTTGGATAGGCTTGACTGATATAACTACAATAACCAATACCAGTTATATTCTGGAAAAAGCACCACTATTTCCCAATCCTAATAAAAACCTTCCTAAATATTAAGATCCAATCAAAACCACGGTCTTACTAGTTCAGTATAGTCCGAGACTCCCTAGTTACCATAATCCCTCACAAGGTAAGGTTTTCAAATTCTATGATCTTTCTTTCCACCATTTTCAAAGGCTTGATTGTCTGACATTTTGGATGTGAATTTCATATATATATATCCACTCTTGATAAGGAACTCATCGCCAGACCAGCTGTCTGTCCTCCACTCTTGCATAAGGATTATAGCCTTTCCTAATCATTCAACTGGCTTCCATCTATTCTGTGAATCTGCATACCCCTTCTATTTGACTTGGAACTGGTCTCACCCAAGGCACTAGTTGTCATCCAAAACTGGTTCAACTTCCTACTTTGGGACATTTTCTACAAGGATAGATGTTATAATCAAATGCTATTAGCTGGGGTGCAAGAAGTAACTATTTATCAGGAGATAAACTGATAGCGAGTGGGTCGTCCAGAACAATATTTTTCTGAACTCCAACTCAGATTCTGGATAGCACTATTCTTGGCTACCATAACAACAGCACTATAACAACTAATAGTATCTTTCAGAGGTCCACTATTGTCCTTAGAGCTTTACCTACATTGTATTGATTGCTGAACCCTTAGGGTCCTATCGGACAATGCCAATAGTGGGACAATTTCAAAGTGGTAAAGCAATTAAATAAGCAAGAACTTAGATGGTTGCAGGAAGAGTCCCAACCACAAGCTGCCAAGAGGTCCTTATATAGGCAATATTCCCTCAACTCTAACTATATTGACTTGTGCTTATAAGTCAGATGACCTCTATGACTCATAGGCCGTCATAGAATGAAATCCTTCAGTTAAAGACTATAAGTCCATTGTGCAGAAAACCAAAATCAATCATAACTTTTTAAACAACACATGTGCCACAATGAGGTCACATGTGTAAAGCCCGTCACTTATAATAAGAGTCGTATATGAAACTTATAACATCATATCATGCAAAAGTGTGAGTTATCTGCATCATCAACTAATCATATTATAATAATGATTGCACTTTTGTGCATCATATGAAACTACATAACTACTATTGAGTCAATATGTGAAATATCCAAATCTTATAGCTTATATCTCAGAGAGGTGTGAAATCCATGGCACTTTCTGACTATATGTCATATTAGCTGCAGTCTCCCTTCAGCCTGAGTCCCATCCTCATCAGGCATTCTGTAAACTAGAGTGATTCCTTAATCAATTTGAGGACCTTTTTCTCACTATCCTTGTAGTCCTTCCTGAGGTCCTCAATCCTATCTCAAGTTGTACTAATTATCTAAGTTTGATCCGAGATAATCTTTTGGTAAGCCACCTTATCCTCTCCTTGTTTCCAAATTATTGTTTCAGTAGTGCCAAGTTGTGAGTGTAGTTCTGCCAACTGTTATTACATATTATCAATCTCTGGACTTGTATCAGTTTCAATTTTTCCCCATCCTCCGCCCTTATCTGTGCCTACACTGTTGCTTATCTTTTCCTGATCTAAGAATCATTGTCAGTCAAAGGGGCTGCTTCCGGAGGACATCTTAGGCAATAACGTAATTGGGGGTGTTATGAGTCAACACCTTTTTTGGGTCACTTGGATCTATTATATATTGTGAATCAAAAAGTAAATAAAACCACAATGCCCAACTGTTTCATACGTAAGACATCAATAGAATGTGTGTGTGAGATAAGCATTCATTATATGAAATAATTTTAAAAATATATACAGTTTTGTCCTTGTTATTGAAGTAATTGTCAATTTTTACAAATATGACTATGTTCAATCACAATGGCCTAAGAGCTGCCTTAATCCCTTTGTTGCTTACATATATACAATGGGTATAGTATTATCAATGGTTTCACAAGTTGTTGCCTCAAAATTCAAGATATATAAAGTGAGCTACTGAATTCAATATCACTACATTTGACAAATATTTTTCCCAATCGATCTACTTGCCTCTTTTAGTTACAACTTTACGAAAAACCTCCCATTATACCAAAGAATGCCTAAAATCCAAGCCAATCAAGAGGATGGGATAGCAAAGGCTTGTGAATCTCTCCAAACTACTCCAGGACTCTCAATTCGCAAAGCAAGTCAACAGTGTGGGATTTCCAACACAACACTAAACAACCGGTATCATTGATTCACACAGCAAGCAATTCAATCCCATCCTAATCAGCAACTACTTAGCAATGAACAGGAGAAGGCCTTGGTCAAGTGGCTTAAAAAGTGGGATGATTATGGGTTGCCTCCACGTCACTCTCATGTTTATCAAATGGTCTATGCCATTTTGAAAGATCAAGGAAAAGCAGAGAAGATAGGAGAGAACCGGATACAATGGTTTTTAATTCGGCAACCAGAAATTCAATCCAAGGTTGGGAAGGTACTAGACAACCAGAGGGCACTTGCTACAGACCTTTCATCATTTGAATCCCACCTCAATCAGTTTTGCAATACTCGCGGCAAGTTTCATGTTCAGGATGAGAATATTTGGAATTTGGATGAGAAGGGATTTGCCCTTGGGCTCTCTGGTAGTAGGCAGGTTATTTGCAGAACATCAAGGAGGAATTAAAAGGTTATTCAGGATGGTGACCGCAGTTTGGTCACTAATATTGAAGCTGTTTCATGATCTGCAATAGTTTTGCCTCCTATTATTATCTATCCTGCAAGGATTCATGTTATGGGTCATCATAGCAATATCGACACTGACAAGATGCAGGATGCCTTCTTTACACATTCACCTCCTGGATACACCAATTACCAGATCACCTATCAGTGGTTGGTACAAATATTTGAGCTGAAAACCTGACCCACAAATGGCATCATACAGAACAGAATACTCATCCTTGATGGCTACAATTCCCCTTGTAAGAACTTTCAGTTTGTTGAATTTGCTATCGAGCACAATATTCACCACCTCTGCCTACCTCCACACTCGACCCATCTGCTTCAGCGACTTGATGTTGGTCTGTTTTCTCTTCTCCATACATACTACAAACGAGAGGTTGAAGCAAAGATGCGAGCACATGGACCATATTCAATGCTACAGAAGGGTGACATCTATCCCATACTCCATAGATCTAGACTCAAGACCTTTACCAAGAAGAACATTCTGTCAGCATGGCGTTCGACTGGTCTAATACTATTCAACCAACATTGAATCCTCAGTAATACCATTCTTCAATCTAAAGTCTCCTCTACACTATCCCTAGCAATTGGTTGACCAGGTCTTCGCTCACTTACTTCTAGGAGTGTTTAATCTACTAGGCTAAACCAGTTAGTAAAGTTGGTACATGAGGGCCAGAAATAGAACGAACGGTTGAGATCAAAAGTATTTTACCAAGCTTGTTTCCCTACATCAAGAGTCCGAGGCAGAATTGAGCATTACCAAAGAACTCCACCAGCAATAATAAGCTATAGTGAAGAGCACCAAGCCTGACTACGGCCAATTAAAGGGTGGTCTAACTGAGATCTAAGCAACTTGCACATCTTTAGAGAAAGCGACAAGTCCTTGACAAGAAGAAGAAGGGTGTATGCCTTAAATGACTGGCAGCCAAGCTTGTCAAGTTGAATGAGTTGTGACAGAAGAAGTATAACTCTAAGCAGGTAGTTATTAGTATTGCTGATGATGAGTTGGAGGAGTCAGAAGGTTCTGGTGATATTAGAAATGAAGATAGTGATGATGACATTGTTGTTCAAAATGTAGGTCAAATTTACCCTACTTAAAGTTTTATAGCTCACATTTCCTAGAAGGAAAATCAACAAAATAATGATCAGAGGACCACTACTAGACGTCTCCGCCGCTCTACATGACATCAAATCAACTATACCATAGTTGATGATGAATATATATCTGATTAAAAGTAACTGTTTAGTATCATAAAATTTGTATCATTTGTCTTTCATCATAGTACTTTCTCAAAATAAAAGCAAATACACTTGTGCTAAATACAGCTGTAATACTGTGATTATAATTTGAGAGTAAATAGAGTGTTGTTGGATGAGTGGTTGACATTACTGGAGTTGTTTCATAATTAATATATCTGAACCATAACTAGGTGTTGACCTATAACATTCCTGATTACATTAACCAACATTGATTTGAATGTATTTGTGTATTTAACATAGGTTCTTGAAACAATATATCCAAAAAGTTTCCTTGTGTAGTTGTTGCAGCTTGTGGAATATTACTTTTCTGGGAAATCAATTTCCTTCATTCTTATCCCCTAGATCAACTTTGCAAGGATTATTGAAACAAGTAGTATATGAAGTTGTGTTGTCTTCAGACTATTTCTGTATATCTGGATAAGTTGCATAGGGAAGGCTTCGAGGTTTGATTGCCCTTGAGTTCTTGACCGATCCTTTGACATGTGTAAAGGTCTTTGGTTCCTTTGGAAGTATATTCACAGGTTGGATTTTGTGAGTAATACACTTTGGGCATTCATGAGAACTGCTGATAGAAATGTACAATGACAAGACAGGCAATATGTAAGCTTTGTGCTAGATACCAGGTTTTTTCATGTTAAGGGGAATACCTTGTGCACTTCACACTCTATTGTCATAGGCCACAGTTTAGCCAGTAGTCGATGATATCTACTAGCTCTTATTCATATCCTCCTTCTATATTGAGAGCAGAAGCAAGTAGTTATTTTTGTGCTGGCTTCTGGTTGTCCTAGTACGGTTTGAGGAGGAAGAGGTGGTAGGTGTTATCTGTCCTCTTATGCTAGAGTAAGGTCAATTTATAGCCACTTGACATCCTGATTCCATAATCCACAAAGGTCTAATTGTCTAGAAGTCAAATGTGTTACAGGGTCTGGTAGAGCGGATGTATCATGGTAGTGTCCATACCATGTCCCATGATATGAGATTTGAATCGGGCTTGCTGTGATGATTCTAGCTTTATTTCTGTTGTAATTGCGCACATAGTATTTTATGTTGTAGGATTTCGCACTGCTGACATATTCTCTCCTTATTTCTTGTTTTATTTGGTATAATCTAGACAATTAGCTCATACTCTGAATGTTATCTGATATTGACCTAGAAGGGTGTAGTCTTATTTATTTGTAGCTCTCCATTAGGAGTAGACAATTTGCCATAGACAGTGGTTTGGTCTAATTGTCGTACTAGTAGTAGACTTAAGAATGGGGCTATTGTTCCAGTAAATCATTTGCTCTTTCTCTCTACCTACCAGTGTAAAAATGGAAGGCTGTGCTTAACCACCTTTCAAACCATAGAGTGTATCTGGCCTCTTTCCATAAGGGTCAGGGTGTAAAGTTTTAGTGCATCTGGAATGATGTCATGTGATAATATGGGTAGGAGGAATAATTCACTGGGAAATATTGTAACAAAGTCCTTAGGTGTTATATCGTTGTTGCAGGGTATGTAATTACTTATTGTGGTCAGGCAGTCAATAACTAGTACGATTACATCACAGTTATCAGATTTTGGAAAGTCATGGCTGCAGTCGATTGCTCTCGATTTCCATGCTTTGTGTGGGGCTTTATTTGTCTGCAGTAGCCTATATAGTGAATGTCATATGCATCTTGTCCATTGACCAGTATCGCAATACTTGACTTGCCATTTAATATCTTCTCGCCTAATGAACTTGAACTATTTCCTTCCCTCAAAGTCCATAATTTTGCTGTTACCCCTCTAGCCGTTAGTACGTGCATATGGTATTCTCATCTGATTATGGTCTGTATATTTTGCTCTTCTGGTACACAAACCATGTCTCGATTCCATGGATATACATTCTCTTGGTGAATACTCCCTGTACTACTCCTTTCTTCATCTTAACTCCTCTTTTCACAGCCTAGTGGATTTCTATTTTCTACATATCCTTCATTCTTGCATCGCAGATCATAAAGTCTAGTTCTGCTAATTTTACCACCAAAATCGCTCCCTAGTATTATTCTGTTGGTAATAGAATCCTTTTATTTCCCAGGAATCCTTACGTGCTATATTATTGGAGATGTTATCTAGTTTTCAAGTGAGGGTATTGAGATTCCCTCTTGCTCTCTCTAGTCAATATTGTATCTTGATATTGTATTTGGAATCATAGGGAAACCCAGTTAGGCAGGATAAGCCTCAACCACAGTTAGGCAGGATAAACAGCTAACAAGGGTAGATAGGGTAAACCACTAACAGTGGTAAACAGGGTAACACAGTACCAGAGTTAGGCAGCGTAGCCAGCTAGCGGAGTAAGACAGCGTAACTAGAAGCCCATATGTAAACTTGGTAGATAGGGTAGCTCCTGTCGAGTGTGCTACATTCATGTAACCTTTAGTTTGATGATTGTAGAATCTAATTTAAACAATAGAGTGGTTATACAGGATTATATGGTAATAAAGGTATAGTTTATGCAGACTCTCTAAGACAATTGAGGTATGTAGGGATCAAGTATCCCTACATTGGTGATCACGTATAGGATCGTGAACCACTAGTTACCCTACCTCTAACATTACACGAATTACAAAAAATCATTAAAGCAACCAATGCTGGAGTTGGAGCATGTTGGTAAACCAGTATTGAGAGAGTTGGCAAAGTGTGACAGTTGTTAAAAGGCTAACAAAACTGTAAGGTTAGGGAGGGGCATGTAATACCGTATATGTTGCCATGGTCCTGCAGAGAAAGTGTATCCGCAGGGTATATAAACGGGTAGGTGAAGGCCAACACAGGCCTGTTGTCTGTCTTGACACCAGATGGCACATCAGGGTTACTCAAAGTACCAAATACTCCCATTAGAGGTGTGGCAGCACGTCAGCAAGGTCATCTGGGCGTAGGGGACAAATGGTAGTTTGTCCAGATAATCCTCCACTGTAATACAATTTATAGCCTAAGACCTATACCATTACAGAGTGAAATTACAGGATGCTGACTGCACTCAATCTTATTACCGTTGAGGATGTTAATGAACAAATGGCTATATGTAGTGCCTATTTTGCCAACACAGAAGTGCCATTCACAGGGTGAGCTAAGTAGTGTCTAGAATAGCTGCATATTGGCCAGGTAGACCAGGTTGACTACAACGCTTGCATCGATAGAATAACCACAGGCCAACTGACTCTTAACTGAGATAATGAGTCCCATGTTGACTTGATAGAAGGCCACTGACAAGACTTGAATATGAAAGGGGTTTCTCCTCTGAAGACTTAAATGAGCTGTATTGCAGAAAGCTATTAGGATTTGTGGACTGCCCTTATCTGTGGGATCTACAGACTTCAGAAGTTAAGCCTGAGGTAGTCCTGCATTGATGTACTCTGATTGGAGAAGGGTGCTCATTTAAGGGCCGAATAGTAAAGGGTGTTGATGGCCTTTTTGATTCTACTTAAATTTACATGATCTGCACTCTACTCTGATAACCAACTATCCTCTTTAGAAGAACTTGAATTGAGAAAAGCTTCAGCTTAACTAAATTAATTTTTATTGATTAATTTATTATTTTAATCTTTACCTATGGTAAACTTTGCTTTAAGTCTTTGGTGCGGTCACAACCATAGGATGTATTATCCTACAGGGTTCCACCATTACAGTATATCATGAAGCTCTACACTTAACTCTCTACTGACACTTATTGCTCCTGAAGACCCTTTTGTAACTTTTACAAGTACTGTTATCCTTCTCTGGAACAAGTAGCCCTGGGTGCAAAGTACTATGCCCGAACTGTCTCTTAAGAACTCACAACAAAGTAACGCAAACTCTCATAGGCCTCTCATGGACTCTGATGTTTTAGCAAACTATCGTGGCTTGGGGTGGCAATTGGTTACGAAGTTGCTCGATGCGGTACTGATTGAGGTACCTGACGAATGTCAGATGATGATGATGGTTCCCATCTTAGAGTACTCATAACGTCCATCAAGCATAATCCCTCTGTGGTGGTACCTGAGTCACTCCTTGAAGTAGTTCTCTTTGAACATTTTACCCATGTTGTCTTCGAGCAATATATTCATCATGAAGCAGTCCAAAGGTTCGCAAAAGCCCTGGCCAATTTAAATGCTTCATAGATGACAAGCAAGTCTGATTTCAAGAGAATATAGTCAACAGGGTAACAGACTGGGGGAATCAGGTACAGCTAGGCTACCGCCAGCAAGTCATGATAGTGCAAGCGCCGAAGGGCCGTTTAGAGTCTGTTATAAGAATTTGACACCAGCTAGAAGGGAAGCTCTGGGTCCTGGAGGAACTCCTGATACCGTGTGGGATTCCCCGTTTGCTCTTGCAGAAGAAGCAGGCCTAGCAAGCTGAGCTCCTAGCCCTTCCCCTACTGTATGAAGAGCATTACTTCTTGCGGGAGTGACGAAGGAGAAAAAGCCTACAAAACTTAAAACACCAACAATGGCTACTACCCTTCTGGGAGTGCCAACTACAGCAACTATTTTTGCAGTAGCTGAAGGACTATATCCAGTGGCAGAGCCAACCACCTAACAGGACACAACAGATAATCCTGTACCACCTGTCCGTCAGAGACCACCACTGGCTCCTGCAAAGCCAAATAGCATGACTGGTGTGTCCGGGTTTCCAGGGGTAGCGTTGCAGTCAGCTACGGCATATTGTTCCGCTGCTTGTAGGATTGAGCGAGGACCTGACTGGAATAGTTTCTATCACAAGGCACCATGTTCTAAGGGCCCTGGGGAAGCAGTACAACATTCACTGTCAGGGCAAAAGTTGGCAATAACCCATTTGTGTTTCTGTGGTTCGGACCACTATAGCATTGTTAGTGCTTGTTCCAGCTTTCAAAATTAATTTTATAGAGACGTGAATATTCTTGTTGCCGAGGGCAGCAAGGGAACACCCTGCTCTACCTTACCCAGTTCAAGCGTCCGGCATCACGGAAGCCTTGGAATAAAACATAGCACATGGCTTTAGCGGATATGATAATCATTTTAGTCTACGTAGAGGAAGCAAGGGCAGAGGTGGTGGGAAGCAACCACCAGGTGGTGGAAATGTCAGTGGTGGAGGAGAACTAGGTTATTCTGACTCCTCGCGCAGTAGCGACAACTCCCCTTCCTCCACCGCTGATCTGAGCTCATTTTGTAGTCAATGAAAGTGCCACTGGAATAAGGCTAACAAGTAACAGTTTGATGAGTGGTGTCAAGCCTGGACAAACTACCTTGGGAAGTTCAACAAGAAATGCCATACTCGGCCAAAGATGTTCTAGAGGTTGGGCATTAAAGCAGTCAATGGTGACCCACTTGATATGCATCGATTCATCCAAGATCCGAAGGTCATGTTTGCCTACTATTAAGATTTTCAGATTTCGAATATGGATAAAGTCAGCTTGATCATCATGCTTCTTTATGGAGCTGTCAAGAAATAGTATAATAACATCTATATGCATTTCAGCCAGAATTCAGAATCAAGGGCTGGAGTAACCTTCAACCCATGCAACGAGTTACGCACTTGAGTCAGTTTTCACCTGTGCTTAACCTCTAGTTTTATTGGTCACTCAGATTAGAATCATGCTCCTCTTGAATGGAAGATTCCAGTTATAAAGCCTGAAGGGGTACATCACTTTGTTGATGCACGTGTTCGGTTAGCCCGGTAAGTTGCATTATGATGGGATTAGTATGCAAGACAAACCTCGCTTTGGTATGACTACAGATTACCGACCTGCCAGGGGCTGAAAACTCCAAATTGTGAAGTATATATCAACTACCTAAACGTTTTGCAAAAAATGGGCCAACAACTGGTGGATAGTGAATCTTTCAACTATAACGTTGTCAAAGAAAAACATATTCCACATGAGTGGAGTGAGGAAAGCTTATCTAGTTCGAGGAGAGAGAGGAAGAAGGAGCAAGGTCCTAGGATTCGCAATCCCAAAACCCAAAAGGTAATAGCTAAACCCTTATGAGTGAAGAAGTTAAAGTATGAGGAGAAACACTGCAAGGTTCCGGTACCCCTAACTGACAAACACTGCTATATGAAACAAAGTTCTCGTTGGGTGACTGATGGTCACTTTTAGAGTGTGTGTACAACTCCTCAACCAGTTGTACAGTCCGTCAAACCAACTCAAAGGTGTACGGCTACCGAAGCTGGACATGGTACTTCAACTGTGCCTAAACATCGATACATTAAGCCATCTCCTTTTGGGAACATGGTTACTGAGCTCTGCTGATGATTCCCGATATTGGAGGTTGATACAGACGGTAGTGAATATGAAAGTCATCTCAACAAAAGTAAAGAAACCTAAAAGCTTACTACAACTTCTCGCATTTAGGTCTGGAGGAAAATGACAGATAGGAAGGGGAATTCGACCAGTGGAGTCCTGTTCTTCATGCAAGAAAAATGAAGCTGATTCAATACTGCAGGGCAGGATTGGATTAGGGGTATATCTTTTGTATTAGAGTTGTGAAGGATGATTTCTTATTTCCTTGTTTCATTGCATTACATACGGAAGATCAATAGTGATGGTCTGGTTTCATAGAGGTTTTTGTTCTTATGTACATCAATCAGGTAGAAATTGATTAGCAATTGAAAGTTATTTTGCAAGTTTAGCTGTGGAGGGTTGAATACCTGATATCTTGCTGGTATGATATTAAATACCCAAACTATAGGTATTATAACACGAGATATATTATGACGCCTAGGCGAACAAAAGCTGTTAGGAAAGAAAGACCTGCTTCACAGCTAAGGCTAGACGGCCCACCACCCCACATTAGGTCAAGACACATATAGGTCTATTTGGACTGGTAATTTCAGAAGTAGCAGAGCAGTGAAGAAGCACTACTCCTATTGCAAAGAGGCGTCTGGTGCCGTGTTGATTAGCTCGTGAATCAAGAAGGCTGAGCTACCATGTATATGTCTGTGGTGTCCGTTACAAATCCCTAATGCAAGCTGAAAATAGATTCCAGGGTGCTGGAATGATTACACCTATAGGCTGAGAATGAAGATCGGAGATCTTGTGAATGATATGTAGTTCGAGCTTGTGGATATGCCTGACACTAAGATTACTAGTTATCTCCTGATGTCCTGGTTAAAGGACCACTATCCTGATATTAATTGAGATAAATGTATGCTAAAGTGGCACTCAGAGTATTGTAAGAGGCACTGACTAATCACTAAGCGCCATATAGAGTTTAGCACAGGCAAAGACCTCCTAGTTGGGGATTGTAGTCAGGTATATCTGGTGGGAATGGCAGTGCATACTAGGGAAGACAGGAAGGACATCAGTGTCATTCTACTTATTGAATAAAAGGATTATGTGGGTATTATCAGTAAAGAAAATATAACCGCTCTTCAAAGCCATACATCATTTGATCATAGGATAGAACTTACCCCTGCAACTAAGCCACCCTCAGGGCCCATATACTTTCTCTCCAAGTGAGAATTAGATGTCTTATATAATTATATCGGTGAAATTGAGGAACAAGGTAAGAACCGATGGTTTAGTTGAACGGCTGGTACTCCAATCTGCTTTGTCTCGAAGTCAGATAGTATGCTTTGGTTATGCATCGATTATCAAGGGCTCAATAAGATTACCATAAAAAATAAATATCCTTGCCTATGATTAATGACCTTAGGGATAGGATTGGAAAGGACACAGTGTTCACCAAGTTGGACCTGAAGAATAGCTATAATCTTATCCAGATAGCACCAGGTGAGCAATTGAAAACTGTCTTTACGAGTCGTGATGCTCTATACATGTATATATTGATGGTGTTTAGGCTATGTGATGCACTATTAACCTTCTAGTATATGATCAATAGAGTATTCAGAGATATAGTTGAGGCTGGAGTTATTACTTATATGGATAACATCCTGATATCCTCAAAGACAACTGAAGAACATGTCTCACTGGTGAATAAAGTGATGCAAAGACCTGAAAGGCGGGCCTTTGCGTTAGCATAAAGAAGTTCACCTATAATCAAATAGAAGGTGAATTCCTAGACAATAAGATATCTGAGCATAGAATATCTATGACGACTCGAAAGGTTGCCGAAATCACAGGGAGAAAGACTACTCCAAATGTAACCAATATTCAATACTTCATGGGTTTTGCAAACCTCAACAGTCGTTTCATAAATAGGTTTAATAAAGTAGCGAAACCGTTGACGGAGCTTAGTAAGAAGGATGTAAGATGTGACAGGTCAACTGCTTTTGAGCTTTCATTTTAACATCCAAAGGAGTTGTGCACTACTGGTCCTATTCTGACACACTTTGATGGCTCTTGTCCAACTGTATTGGAAACTCAAACAAATGATTTCGCGTTAGAAGCACTGCTCTCTCAAGACTCACTAATAACTAACAGTAGCATCTGGTAACCTATCACAACAGGAGGTTCTGGCCTACTGGGGTGAACTATGATGTTCATGATAAAGAGATGAGGGCCATTATTGCTGTATTCAAGTAATAGAATCATGGTTTGCGCTCAGTTAAAGACCAAATAGTAGTAATTAAAGATTACACAATTTTAGAGTATTTTAATAGTATGAAGGTGTTGAGCTGCACGCAACACCGCGGGGCAGAATTCCTCTAGCTGTTTAACTTTCATGTCATTTAACACGAAGGGCTATTAAATGAAAAGGCAAATGTGTTATCATAGTGTAGTGACTACTACCAGGAAGGGGGGATGGATCCACAACCACAAATACTTTATACTTCCCTGGCAATGGCACACTTAATAGGAACGCTACCTCCTGCGTCCCTAAATGCTACTGCCAAGTTAGTGTTACCGCTTGCAGTCAGATTTCTCACAAGCCCTGAAGGTATCAGGAGAAATAGAGTAAGCTAAACTCTCCCTCAAGGCCAAAGCTAAGAAGGGTATTACACTTCAAACCAAGTGTGTGGTAGAAAAGGGTCTGCTAAGCTACACGAATAGCTCATATATCCCTAAGGACAAGGTCTTAAAGCAGACAATCCTGGAAGCAGAATATGATTCACGCGTCACTAAACATTTTGTAACATATAAGACAACGGCATAAGTGAAAGCAAACATTTTTGAGCCGATTATTGAGAATGAGATAACGGAATATATTCGTACCTGTGATACTTTTCAACGAAGTTAGACAATACGGCACAAGAGGTTTGGCTTGCTCCAACTGGTTGAGGTTCCTATCAGGCCATTGCATGCAATATCTATGGACCTCATTGTGTCCTTAACCTGATCAGAGGGGTATACAAAAATATGGATTCTTGTGTATAGATTTTCAAAGATGTGTCACTTTATCCCCATGGCTATGGAGATGCCCATTATGGAACTGGATTTTATCTTCTACAATGAAGTATGGAGATTGCATGGTTGCCCATAATCTATCATTTCCGACCCCAAAACTATATTTAGCTTATGTTTTTGGATGAGTCTCATGGAGTTACTCCAAGTCCAACCCAATATCTCTAACTTGTTCCACCCTGAAACTGATTGGAAACTGATAGTTTAAATCAAACCCTGAAGCAGTATTTTTGAAGCAATTGTTCTTATCAGCAAGACGAATCGGCTGCGCGGTTACCATTTGCGGAATACGCTTATAATTAGTCTTCATTTGGGTTTTCTAAGGTATCACCCTTTGTAGTCAACTACAGGTTTGTTCCCACTACCAACTAGTTTCGGGCCATATCTGATATATATGAAATACACTCATACAGCAAGCTAGTGCTGAAGGACGCAGAAGGCACAAGATAGGACATTCCAGATATACTACAGAGTACCCGGAAGCAATAAAGGAAAGTGTATAATCAAAAGTGACTACCATCTTGTGAGCATGTCACTGAGGAATATGTCACCAAGGGCAGAGTTCAGAAAGTTAACCATGATATATTGGATAGGAGAAACATTCGCCCTTAGCGATCTATGGAAAAGATGGACTACAATAGTTTGGCCACCTTGTAGTTAAGCGAAATATGGGAACACACGCCTATTAGCTGGAACTCCCTGCCACGTGAAGAATGCATCCAGTCTTCAATATTGTACTCCTAGAGCTGTACCTAGAAGACCATGTAGGGAGGCCGGCAAAGGAGGTACCTGTGCCAGACATTGTTGACATAGAGCTTAGCTATCGAATAGAGGCAATAGAAGAAAGCTGATGGTATAGAAGTGTTAAAGCCAAGTTTCCTCATCAGTTTGTCTAATACTTGGTATCATAGGGAGTAAGGTGTGAAAGAAAGTTGCTGGTAACCCTTCAGGATGATGGAAGGAACAGCAATTGGAGTCTTGTTTAATTTTAATTAACGGTATCCTTCCAAGCCCTGGAAGTACCAGGTATGAAACCACCCAAGAGGGAAGGAATCGATATCCAAAGACAGGAGATATCAAAGTCGAAGGGCAGGCTTGTTTAAGAGGGGAGTAGTGTGACACTCCTACATATTAGTTGTTATTGCTTACCAAAACTCAACCAACCATGGGCTTCCAGGGGGACTAGCAAGGAACTATACCATTGACCTGAAAATGTGACAAGGGACTGGAAGCACTTTAAATTGGAAAGTTTTTAGGTACCTAGAGATCTAGGGTAACCCTTAATCAGAGTTGAGCAGGGTAACCCACAATCAGAGTTTGACAATGTAACATACTACGGGAGTTAGGCAGGATAACCCCGTATATGAGTAAGGCAGGGTAACTAGCAACCAGAGTGAGACAGGGTGACTGGCAAGGTGGGGTAACTAGAAGCATCAAAGAAAGCTTGTTAAGCAGTATAGGGCCCGTCGAGTTTGCTACATTTGTGTAACCGGTGGTTTCATGGTGGTGGAATCTTGTGTAAACATTAGAGTGGTTACAGGTGACTATCGGGTAACATATGTTTACATCACACAGACTCCAGAATTGATTCTAGCCATGAAGGGATCAAGTTACCCTACCTTCAACTTTACACAAATTGCCAAAAATGACCAAAGCCTGTAGGTCTTGATTTGGAGCATGTTGGTTAACCGCCATTGAAATAGGTGGCAATGTTTGACAGTTGAATAAGGCTAACAAAACTGGGCCACTAGAGGTACCCATCTAACACCAAATATATCACAGGTGTGCAGTAGATAAATCGTCTTCCCATGTTATATAAGGGGGTAGGCAAAGGCCAACCCTGGCTAGTTGTCAGTATTAACAAAAGATGGTGCCCCAGGGTTACTTTAAGTATCAAATATCCCAATGGAAGGTGTAGTAGCCCTTGGTGTATCTCATTTGTACACAGCAACAATCAGATATTTGCCCAGATAATCCTCTACAGTAAATCAGCTTATATCTAGGAACTATACTGTTACTGAGAGAAGTTACAGAACTCTTAGGTTATTCGGTCTTATCACAGTTGAGGTGTTTAACGAATCATAGGCTATGGGTAGGGTCTATTTAGGCAAAACAGATATGCCAATCACTGGGGGAGCTAAGTAGTTATTAGAATAGATGCCGATTGGACAAGTAGACAAGGTTGACTACAACACTTGCATAGATAAAATTACAGTAGAGACTCTGAGTCTTAACTCAGTATAAAGAGTCCCTGGTCGACTTAACTGTAGGCTACTGACAAGACTTCGATCCAAAAGGTTTTTCGCTTCTGAAGACTTAAATGAGATACATTGTAGAAAATCAAACGGATTGGTGAACTCTGTTGACTTATGTGTATTGGCACAATCTTATATCTTGAGTACGAAAATACAATACAGTATTAAGAGTATACTATGTGCGCACTTGTGTGAGGAGTATTGTAGTATGAAGGTAGATTGGTAGTAGTTCTTGTCCTTAATTAACTAGAACAAAGTAGGCAGCAACCAGCTATTTATTCAGGTGCGTATCCTCCTTGTACTCAGTAACAAAATAGGGAAAACATTATAAGAAACATAAGTGCGAACATGTTTGACCCAAAAACTACCAAGGAAATCCTAAGACAATATGCGTAATCTGAATTGGTGTGGGCGAAATAAACGGAAAGATAACACATGATACAGGACCGGTAAAAGGTCACTATACATGGAAAGATAACCGTGAAATCCCGCACATAACATAAGAAATATATGCATTAATTCTCAAACATTATCTTGAAATATAACTGAGAATATGATATACCCTAGCTGTAGTAATGTCCATAGTTTCCCTGAGTAAGCTAGAAATAACCAAGCAGAGACATAAACAATATTACCATAAGAAATATACATATGAAACGAATTGAAAAATAGCAATACTTCCCATTATTATCTACAGCCCAACAATCTGCTCATCCGTTCTTGTGCCGGTTTCGCAAGTACCTTGGTACAAATATCGGCAAGGTTTTCTGATAACGCAACCTTCAGGAGTGTGAACGAACCGTTATCGATCTCTTCTCGTATTTTGTGAAATTCAATATCGATGTATTTTGTTCTTTCATCAAGTTGATGGTTGGTTGCCAGATAATTTGCACCTCTATTCTCGGCATGTAAAGCGATCGGTGTTGTAAGGCGGATGGCACTGAGAACTTTGATGAACCATTGAATTTGCCTTGCTGCTAAGGACATAGCTACATATTCCGCTTCCATAGTAGAAGTTGTGACTGAGGCTTGCTTCTTGGACCGTCAGGATATACAGGCATTGTTAAAGAGAATAACATACCCTGAGAAGGAGCGGCGGGTATCAAGACAAGCTGCAAAGTCCGCATCCACATAGGTGTTCATAGCGTTTGTAGTTGAACAAGGGTAGAAGAGTCCCATGTCTTTTGTACCATGAATGTATCGAAGGACGTGTTTAGCGGCCTTTTGGTGGATTTCGGTCGTGCAGGAAGAAAATTGTAAGAGAAAGGATATTGTATAAGCTAGATTGGGTCTGGTATCAGTAGTCAGGTAGATAAGTGATCCTATTATCGATTGGTATATTGACATGTCCAGTATCAGTTCATCCACTGTCCCATTCCATAGTTGAATACCTTTGGGTAAGGGGCTAGAGACTGGCCTAGAGTTGTTCATACCATATCGCTCGAGGACAGACTTCATGTATCGTTGCTGGGTAAGATGTATCCCATCTGTTGTATAGGTAATGTGGAGGCCAATTAGGAATGTAGGTTCCACTAAGTCCATAATCTCAATCCCATTTTCAGGTCTTCTATGAGAGAAGTAGCTAGAGAGGTGTTGGCCAAGTATATAGCGATCTCGTCAAAGTAAACTGCGAGGTATATGTCATATTTACTGTGAACAAACATGCATGGTTCAAGGTTGGATGTCGCAAAACCTTTGTATGTTAAGTATCTAGCGAGAAGAGCGTATCATTCATTCGCAGATTGCTTAAGTCCATAGAGACATCGGTTAAGTCATCATACTTTGTCTCCAATACCGAACCCAGGTAACGGTCGCTTATAGACTTCTTCTTTCAACTCACCATAAAGGAATGCACATTTGACATCGAATTGCAGTGGTCGCCATTTGATTTTAGCGCGTATTGCAAGGAGGAAGCTGAGTGATTAATATCGGATAACCGGAGCAAAAGTATCTCCAAAGTCAAAACCCAGTACTTGTAAGAATCCTTTGGCAACAGCCCTTGCACGGTACCTCTCTAATGTACCATCAGTATTTCGCTTGGCCTTAAAGACCCATTTAGTGTCAATAATCTTGCGTCCTGTAGGTTTATCTACTTCATCGAAAGTAAGACTTTTCTCAAGTGCCTTTATCTCCTCGTCCATTGCATGGGTCCATTGTTCCTTAAGCCAGCTGTTCTCTGCTTGGGTATAGGTTTTAGGATCCTCGTCAGATGGTTCAGTGACATTTCTGCCAAAGTATTGTGGTGGCCGAACGGTACTGCCAGATCTATCTGTATCTCTGGAGGATTTTCTGTTTGTACCTCCAGTACAGGAGGTTTCGGTGTTTCTTCTGGAGTTTGGGGACGGTCACAGTCTTCAGGATGTTCAGGCGGTAAAGGTGGATGTACTTCAATGGTTGGTTTATCATTTGCTTCCTGTGGTAGTGCTCTATCGGGTGCCGGTGCTCTTTAGTAGGAAGGTGGGTAGACTGTTGCAAAGGCCCCTGATAAGGGTGCAGGATCCTGGGGATCAAGCGGTAGTATAGTCTTGGTTGTCCAGTGGAGCTGAGGCGTTTCTGAGATATCATGCAATGATTGTATGTATATACGATATATCTTGCTGGAGGAAGCATATCCACCAAGGTATGCTTCTGTGGCTCGGGACTGTAACTTTGTTCCTGGTTTTCTACTCCCCTCAGGTATATAGACAAAGCCTTTGGTCACGTAGGGCGTAGGTAATTTACTAACAGCTTCTTGTTGTAGAGAGATTCATAGGGCGTTGGTTTACCTATGGATCGGTTAGGGAGGATATTCCAGAGGTATACCGCTATTGTAACTGCTTCGGCCCATAAACGCAGTCTAAGACCTGATAACATAGAGCTTGTAAATGTGATAATGGTCCTATTGTACCGTTCGGCAACGCCATTAGATTCATGAGAGTGAGGAGGTATTTTGTCATGTATGATACGCAGTTTTTCAAACATGGTTGTGATATCTTTGTTGACATATTCTCCTCCGTTATCGGTCTTATATCCCCTGATGGTAGCGTTGCCCTGAGTGTGTCTTGCTTTAATGAAATGGTTGAACACTTTCACAGTATCGGATTTGACTTTGAGAGGATAAATCCAAGTATAACCCGTACAATCATCAATAATGGTGATATAGTACCAGGAGTTTGCCAAAGAGGGGGTAGAGAATTTTCCACTATGATCTGAGTGGATTAAATCATAAGGATTTTCATATCTTTGGTCTGTAGATTCAGGTTTGCATTTTGTGAATTTGGATGTAATGAAGGTTTCACACTGCCACTCTTTCGGAACTTCGGGGATAGTTGGATTGTCGGAGTAGTTGGTACTTTTGAGGTAGGATAGTGAAGGATGTCCGAAGGCTTCATGCTACTGTTGGTAAGTCATCTTGTTCGCCACTCCTTTCTCTTCTTGCACAACATAATCTTGACCGTCAAGCTTTCCCCATATCACTTCTATTTTATTCTCCCTGTATAAAAACATATCCGCCCCTTTACTACGCAAAGAAAAACCATTTCACAAAGAAACAATAGGCTGCCATGACAACAAGTTACTTTGACCTAACTTTGGAACCCAGAGAACATGTTTAAGGAATACAGGGGCTACATGACCGTTTGAAGTTTTGGCTATGAGCTTGACAGTTCCTCGGCCACATGATGCTATTACTAAATCATCGCCTAACTTAAAGTCCCTGTACTTGGTTCAAAGTTTATAAGAAGGTCTAGGTTGCTTGTCATGTGTGAGCTTGCGCCTGTATCCATTACCCAGTTGTGTGGGTGAGGAGTCTTTTGCATAGAGAGGAGGGATGTGGATGTAGTAACTGGTTCAGATATTTCTTCTTTGCCGATCTTTGCTGAACTAACAGCTTTCTTTTCCATATTCTTTTAGTTGTCGCCCTTGAGTTTATTACAGTCATTCCAGCTAGATCCCTCAGCACAAGCAGTGGGGTAATGTTTCTTGTAGTAGGTACATTCCTTGGATGTAGCCGTAGGTCTCCGTTGAGGTTCCCTTCCTTTTCCTTTGACATCAGCGCTTATATACACTTTATCGTCCTCAGAGCTAACCGAGGGTCTCATGTCTAACAATTTGTTGTAGACATGGTGGTAGGTAAGGTCCTCCTTGGTTTGGAGGTTGCGATGATGTTACTCAGCGACTCGGGAAGTGAGCGGAGAAGAACTGCTGCTTTGGCTTCAGGTGACTTATATACCGATTTGAATACAAATGGTAGAGCCTATCATTCGTTGGCAGAGGAGGAGGAGTAACGGTGTTGCATTCAATTCCAGAGGGTAACGTATTTGTTGATATGATCTGCAATAGGTGCAGAGGTATCTTACTTGATATCAAGGACAGCGTTGAGTTGTTCGAAGAAGGAGGTGGTGTTTTCTCTAGCAAATTTATCTTGGGTCGCTTTCCAGATGGTGAGGGGTGTTTTATGGATGGCCAACACAATAAGCCATTGGGGGTCAATGGTTTCAAGGAAGTAGGCTGAGGCCCATTGGTATCTTTCGCAAAATTCATCTAATTTCTCAGAGTTATTATTACCATCCTTGTCCTCTTCTTCCTCTGGTAGAGTTTCCTTTTCCGTTACAATGTCCCTGCAATTATATCAAGTAAGGACATATTCAGAGATATCTCGCCAGGTCTGGTAGTTATCAGGGCCTGTGAGCTTTGGGATGGAGCTCAATTTGTAACTGGGTGCCCAACTATGTTAGGAGTTGTTGGCATAAGATCTGGGGTTTGGTGCAGGAGTTTCTGGAGGAGGAACGGTGGTGTCTGACGTGGGCAGTTTTGCTCGGTAAAGGCAAAGTGACTTGGGTTGTTAAGGACCGGTAATTTGCTTTATACTTGCGAGTGGTTGCAGCTAGAAAATTGAACTTTCCATAAGAACTCGGATTTAGTGTTGGAGGAAAACTCTGACTTTAGCGAGGAGCGCCAAGACTTTTTCGTATCGATTTTGCCAAGAATCTTTTGCCAAGAATGTTTCGTTTCGACCGATGTTTCGATATTATATGATATAATTTTTCAGTGAAAGTTGTTTGTTTCGTTTCGTTTCGGAATTTGTTTCATGGTGAAAGTGGATTGCATGTGAATGTAAGTCGTATAGCTATGGATGGACCGGGCTCATAACCGGTTGAATTATGTGTATTGGCACAATCTTATAGCTTGAGTACCAAAATACAACATAGTATTAAGAGTATACTATGTGCATGCTTGTGTGAGGAGTATTGTAGTATGAAGGTAGATTGGTAGTGGTTCTTGTCCTTAATTAACTAGAACAAACTAGGCGGCAACCAGCTATTTATACAGGTACGTATCCTCCTTGTACTCAGTAAAAAAATAGGGAAGACATTTTGAGAAACATAAGTGCGAACATGTTTGACCCTGAAAAACTATCAAGGAAATCACAATAAAATATCTGTAATCTGAAGTGGTGTGAGTGAAATAAACGGAAAGATAACACATTATACATGACTGGTAAAAGGTCACTATACATAGAAAGATAACCAAGAAATCCCACACATAACATAAGAAATATATGCATTAATTCTCAAACCTTATCATGCAATATTATCTAGAATATGATATACCTTAGCTGTACTAATGTCCGTAGTTTCCTTGAGTAAACTAGAAATAACCAAGCAGAAACATAAATAATATTACCATAAGAAACATAGGTATAAAACGAATTGAAAAATTTCAATAGACTCTGCCTATCTGAGTGAGCCGCAGACTTCCGTAGTTGCCCTTGTGGAAGTATGGCATTGAGATACTCTGACTGGAGAATGATGCTGATTTAAAAACAGAGTAGTTCTTAATGCCGCTGGCCTTTATGATTCTAGTTAAATATAAGTGATTGGCACTCAAATCCAATAACCAACTATCTTTTTATGAAGAACCTGACATGTGAGAAGCTTCGGCTTAACTATATTAAGTTTTACCACTTGTTTCATTAATTTTTATCTTTACCTTTCGTAAGCTTTACTTTGAGTCGTTGGTGCAGTGTCCATCTTCGAAACCATCTTCATACAGGCTGCACCTGTTACAGTGGTAATTGCATTCAGGGGGAGATATTTTCTGTGACCAGTAGCCCTCTGAGTAATATAAGTCATATCCACCTTTCTTTGATAGTTAGTTACAGCATACAAATTTCCATGCTTTAGTTATGATAAAAATTTCCTAACTTGGATCATAATATACCAGCAGTAGTGCAGAGGTAAGTCCTGATCGATATTCTTCCATTGCATCTTTTTGATTTTTACTTTTTCTACTTGGCTTGTTTTTATGTTAGTAGTATAGGGGTTTAGCTATATTGCTAAACTCTTCTATAAACTCTCAGTTGAAATTGCCTAATCCCATCAAGCATTATTGACCTTTCTTACTCTCAGGTGGCTTTTCTTGCTATATTAGCATGGTCTTGAAGCAATCAATGCTAACTTATAGTCTGTTAATGATCAAATCTCAGTATTCATATTATTCTTTATTAAATTCGTATTTAGAAGGATTGTGTATGACCCCTTCACTTCTCTACCCTTCTATGTGCTTTCCTATAGTACAAGAATGCATAACTGTCAATCTCATTTAAAGGTGTTTTCAATAGAACATTACCTACCCAACAGTAACCCAACTAGTATAAACAAAGCGTACAAATATAAATCTAATCAAGCAGAATAAAAGTAATGTTTTAAAATTTTCTGAAAGCAAATAAAGAGAATAGCATTTGGGTTCAAAAATCTCCATATTTGGTGTGAAATTTGAGGTCTTGGTGTTTTAATACAACATTGGGTAATTGAGTAAACATGAAATCCAGAGTGTAAGCCAATTACAGTAATCTGAATTATACTAAGAAGCATATATCACGTGCTATACAGTAGTTCAACCTTTTGCAATGGGCAGAATTCGAAGACAAAAGTGGTAAAGCTGACTTGCTACCCACCTTGGAGGCCAACTAGGAGGCTGACCCAAAAATTAAATTCATTCATTTATAGAAGATAGACTCTTCAGTCCAGATCTAGAGATCACCTATGAGAATGATATACTTTGTGGTAAGTTCATATCCAAACTGTCAGTGTATGTTATGATTAGCCAGTAGACCAAGAACTATAATATTATCAAAACCCTTCATGGGCAATCACTAACTCTCTTGGCAATTGTGTTGCACAGCCACTGTTGCATTTCTCTGTGCTACATGGTTGACACTCTTCCATTCTTGAACCCATGCCTAGATACGATATTGTTAAATATTTTTTGTGGATATCTGGATACCGTACAGGTACATAATCAAATATACCTACAGGCATAGACTCAAGATACTGTTGACCTATGTTTTGAATAGAGTTCGCCAATTCTGGAGTCTGAATTGCATGATTGTATATCCGTATTTACTATGTTTGGTTGTCAATGTTGTTTTCTATTTTACTCGATCCTTGATTTTGATATTGTAATAGGCATTGCAAATAACTAGTTACGTAAATATCATGAATGTCCTGAGCCTATCTATGTTCTCTCCTATTAGCGGAAATGGCTATAGGTTGGGTTTTGTAACTTTGTTGGATTTGTGATAGTCTACACAGAGTTGTAGTTTACAGACTTGCTTTTTAACTAACAGGATCAGGGATCCTCCCCTTGCATAAGAATCTAGAGCTCATCCTGACTGTTGTTAACCGCAATATATTCTCTCAATCCTTCCTGCTCTTGCTCCCCTAATAGATATAACCTTTTTACTAGTACTGTTTATCCTGTCCTTAGGTTAATGTCTATATCAACCATTGGTTAATGGGGTTGTAGTACAGTTTTTTCCCCTTATTTGAACAAGCCCAAGGACTAGAGATATTCCATTGGTACTATATTTTATAACTTTTCCTTTTCTCGTGCTTTTTTATCCACTATAGGTATTGCGGTACTGATATAGATAGCTTCATTCTTGGGAGGCTTATGGGAGGTGTAATTCAATCTGATGATTATAGTAACTGGGTCTAATGATTAAAACCTTGTGAACAATATAGCCGAGATCTCATGCATCTCAATACTTTTTACTTTTGCGTTGTTGCTACTTCCAACCCCTCTTTAAACACTCATAGTGGGACCTAATTGCTTAACCTCTTCATATTATCCTATAATAATTCTTTTGCATATCAATTGTACGATCACTTCCCATGGCTCAACTATGTATTGCCCTTTTCTAAGGTTATCAAAACTCCCTTCATATCAGCTGTGTAAGTTGCATCAATAACTACTGTATTTGCTGTATCATCATATTTAACTACCAATCTGCTATGTAGAGCAAAACACCCATAGGTATATAGTCAAAGTCTTATAGCTATCTCAGTAGGCCTACCTGTGCGTCTTTTACCAGTGTCCAGGTTTTCTCCTTTGCATATAGGTCATGTCCTACCGGAATTGCGGATCCCAGTCTAGGAATTCGTACTGTATTGCTTAATCTTTAGATATTGATGTTTTAGACATCCTTGCCCTAGATATTAGATAACTGTATCATCAAGTTCTCTTCTCATACTTATTCTTTGGAACCAGGTCTACTCCTAGCAAGCTTTCTAAGAATACTGTTGTATACCTCTCACTTGCAAAAGTACTCTTGTTGCTTTTCCAATCTATTCTAGGGATATTTCTTTTTAATCATAGCAGTTGTAGTACTTCCTCCTGGTTTGGCAAATCTCAAAATTAGTATGTTGGCACTTCCTTATATCTGGCAATATCCATAGGTACTCTCACTATATAGGTAATTGGTCTCATAGCCTCCAGTTACCCATCTGCAAGCTGATTTCCTTGATTTCATTTGCCTTCTTAATTTGTATGCTGTGTCTGTGGGTTCATTCTTGGTCAATGAGGTGTCCTATTACTCCAGAGCCAATTATCCTATTGATGATGACTGTCTTGTACCTGCTATATAAACACATTTTCTCTATTGCATCGTTTTTTTCTTATTCTAAAGTTTCCATGGTTGATGGTACTTCATCCATCTTGGTGATTCCACTGGGTGTAGCTTCATATCCCTCCGTCTACTCGTGCCAAGGTTGCGGCGTTTGGCCGCAACCCCCGCATATTCGCAGGCTCACAACCGGGGGCACTCATACTGAGTGCCTGACAGCTCAACATCACTTTGTGGCTCAACATCACTTTGTGGCTCAACATCACTTTGTGGCTCAACATCACTTTGTGGCACCACAGCACTTTGTGGCTCAACATCACTTTGTGGCTTTATGTATTATAAAGAGTTTAACCTCGCTTAATAGTATATATTATTGTAGATTAATAGAGGGTAGAATCTTATTAATAGAGTTATTGACTAAGATCTTGGCACTGAATGAGAAAAAAAAAATTGTAAAATGTCTTAAAAAATAATTTTTTAACGAGAGGGTTCTTTCTTGTGATCAAGCGATCCTATCAGCAATACCTATTATGCCACCGGCACCCTCTTTTACTCTTCCCAGTCAGCGACAAGAGCCATATAAGGATACTGAAGTTCGCATTCAGGCAGCCCTACGATCACTTGAGAGTACTCAAGATGAATATCCAAATCTCGCAGCAGTCGCTCGGACTTATGAGATTCCCGTTTCCCGAATACGAGCACGATTTAAGGGCCGTCAGTCACGGCA
>QFET01004351.1:0-29891 GCA_003316355.1 Tuber calosporum
TCCCTAGGCGACATAAGGCTACGAGATCTGAAGAAGCGGTGAGACGAGCGGTACGTATCATTACCTGTTGCTGTTAAAGAAGATAGTGTGCCTTGTCCGGCAGACTAGGGATAGGTTTGTAACATGCTGCTCCATTGTTTCTGAGTACACAAGTACGTCATCCAAATATACTATGCAGCATATGTCCAAGAATCGGTGTAATATTTGATTGATCCATCTCTGGAATGTTGCCGGTGCAATGGTGAAGCTGAATGGCATTACCAACGATTCGTAAGTTCCGTATCGTGTCGCGAATGTTGTTTTCCATTCGTGTCCTTTCTTGATCCGCACATTGTGGTATGCATCTTTAATATCCAGCTTTGTAAAGTATCGGGCGCTATTTAGCCTATCCGAGGCTTCGCGGATGAATGGCAGTGGGTAGCGATCTTTTTTCATGACTTCATTAAGTCCTCGGTAATCCACGCATAGTCGTAATTTTCCGTCCTTTTGCTTGACGAAAAGGATGGGTGCTCCTGTTTCCGCGAAGGAGTCTCGTATCCATCCCCTTTCCAGATTCGGGTACAAATAGCTTCTCAATTCTTCCAGTTCCGCCGCTCCTAGTGGATATAACCTCTTTGCTGGGATTGTCTTTCATTTTTCTAGGTTAATCTCGTGGTCCACTGCTTCTGTGTGAGGCGGTAACGTGGTCTTTTCTTTCTCTTCAAAGAGATCCAGGTATTGGTGATATACCTGTGGTATCATCCGTTCCAAGGGTGCTTTTCCTTGGTACTTTTTGGCCTTAATAGCCAGTTCGGTACTGACTTTCATCACCTTCAAATCACAGTGGTCGTCCTCCTGGTTCCACTTGAGAATGCCTGTGATCTCTCCTCTTCTGTAGAACTTTCCAAAGGCTTGAGCCGAGATCTCGCAAATCTCTATTCATATCTAGTCCTTTTTTGTTTCTAGCCCCGGTTACCTTCTGATTCCTTTCTGTCCCGGTCTCTTATGTGGTCTGTACTTCCGAATCCTTTGTCTTCTCATTCAGTCTTTGAAAGTACTTTGGCTTCCTTGCATTCCCCATACAGGTATCTTTCGCATATCAGTTGTGCTATCCTGTCACCGGAGTTGACTGTGTAGTCTTCGTCCCCGAGGTTCACCATTAGTACCTTCAGTTCAGCTGTATAATCCGCATCTATTACACCCGCATTGGTAGTAAGCCTGTACTTGACTGCCAACCTGCTTCATGGTGCAATGCGCCCATAAGTGCCCTGTGGTAACCCAATGGCTATTCCGGTTCGGATCTTCTTGCCGTTTGGCTCGTATCGGCTCTTTCACTACCGTACAGGTCGTGTCCTGCCGCCCTCACTGAGCCTCTCGTAGGCATCGTTGCCTCTTTTGTCAACCTTTTGACTAGACTCGGTTTTTCCGTTTTTGCCTGAACCATGGAGAACTTCATATCTAAGTTCTCTTCCTGGGCTTCCGCTTCTGGGACCGTAAAGACCCTCGGTGACTCTTTTAAACACCAGGTCGTGCATCTCTCGCTATCAGACGTGATGGTTCCCTTTCCCTGATCAATTGCAGGGCTATGTTCTCTCAACCATGGCATTCCTAGAACTACTTCGTGGTTTTGTAAATTTCCCGCTTGGAAGGTAATCATTTCCCTATGGCTACCGATGTCGATAGGTACTGTCGTCGTATGAGTAACTGGACCCACCGCGCTGACTTTGCCATCCGCCAGGTAAATCTCTCGTTGTTGTCTGTCTTTCGCCATAGGCATGCCGTACTTTTCACATACCTCCTTATCAATAAAGTCCTCTGTTTCTCCTAAGTCAATCATTCCGTTGATGGTAATAATCTTGTCTCTGCCATGTAGTCGCATTTTTACCATGACATGGTCATTTTCATGTTCCAGTAATTCCGTGTTGTTTAGTGCCGCGTAGAAGTTTCGTATCTCGATGGGTTTCTTTTTCCCCTTGTCCCTCAGACCATCGCTTACTGGGGACCGTAGTCTTTATCCTCTTCGTTCTTTTCAGTTTCGAGATCCATTTCACGGATTGCAGTTCTTTGTTTCCATTGTAGGTTCTGAACCCTACTGACTGGCCTTGCCGGGTATTCTTTCTTGTCTTTCGGGTTGGTACAGTTTCTCATCATTTGTCCTGGCTTCGCACATGCCATACACAGATTGTTGTTTCTTCTCCTCCAATATTTGGTCTTTGATATGTTTTAGCTGGTCTTCGCCTAGTCGCATCAAGGTCCCTTGGATCTCCTTGAGACTACTGTAGTCGTTGGGTCTTGAAGGTGCGGTCGTAGTTTCTGGTATTGTAGTATGTTTTGGTCTTTGACCTTCCTTGCACATGTTTGATAACATCCAAGTGGTTTTCCTGATTAATGGCCCATACCTCCATTTCCTCAGTTGTAGTGAAGTCTTGAGCCCTCATGGCCCATGGGTTTTGAATTTCTTCGTGTAAGCCTATTAGGAAAGCCCTTCACAAGGTTGCTTCGTCGTATTCTGCCTCTGTTGCCAATAGTTGTAACTCGTTCCAGAAATCAGTCACAATCTGGCTCCCTTGCTTGATTTTCTCGATTTTATTTCTTGCCATTTCCCTAGCATCCACGTCGCCGAATTGGATGCGTAGAGTGGCTTGAATTTCTGCCCAATTATTCCATGTAGCTGGGGTCTTTCCTTCCACATATGGAGTAATCCATTTGCCTGCTGATTCCCTCAGTAGGGATTTGGCGAAGTCCACTTTTAATCCGTCTTCATTTTCACCTCATCCTAGTGCTGTGTAGTACATTGCCAGTTGGACTAGCCATGCTCGCAGTTTGGTACGGTCTCCTGTAAATGTATTCGGGGTTTTAATTTTTGTCCTCCGCACCGTCTGTTCCTATCGATTTTCCTGAACCGTTCTGATCAACTCTAGGAGTTGTTAACTCGTGAGAGTTATCGTATCCGCTGGGCCTGCTACCCCCGACATTCTGTGTATTGGGGATGCTCCTGAGCTTACTGACCATGATCTGAATCTTGCGTCCGGGGTGACCGGGCATTGAGGTCTTGGGGATCCTTCTCGCGATATCTCGCTTAAGGCTTGTCCAAGTTCTGCTTGTAGTCCTAAGAAAGTCTATGGATGGTTGAAGTCTGGTACTTCTGTATCTGTAGGTGAATCCGTTTTGTATTCGTTAAGTGTCGCAAAAGACGCAACCAAATGTTACAAACCTATCCCTAGTCTGCCGGACAAGGCACACTATTTTCTTCAACTGCAACAGGTAACGATACGTACCGCTGGTCTTAGCGCTCATCAGGTGTTGTAGCCTTATGTAGCCGTGGGAATGCAGTGTCCTCCCACTCCTAGCCCTTGCGACTACTCCTTAGCGGTACGTTCCTTGAATCACCTTTCGGTCGGTAATATAAACGGATGGTCGTAATAATAATAAAGTATAGCTTGAACTAATAGGTAAAATATAACATAGGAAATAACTTAGGTGGTTGCGTGAAGAGCTAGCTATCTGTGTCCGTGACCCTCCTTATATAAGCGCTCTTCCCACAACCCTAACCCTGGTGACTTTACTATGAGTCACGTCTTTACTATGACTGCCATGTGAGGCATAGTATACAATCCCCATAGTATCCAATTTCCATAAAAGGTTATGTGTGCTAACCGCGTCACATGCGTGAAACCCATGACTCATACTTGTAGTCAGGTGCGAAAGTCATAACATCATATGACCTCACAATGGTGAGTCATGAAACCATAAACATAAATCAAATCAAACATCATAATCATAAATGATGCCACAAATCGTGAGTCATATGAAAGATTCCATATTGCTGAGTCACGATTTGTGACAGCCTCTTTGGCCACCCAGCTAGGGTGGAATAAAGCAATCCTTTAAGAACTCTAGGAGTTACTGCCAGTTGAAAATAAGGGAGCCCAGGTAGTTCCCCCTGTGACATGAGTGATTTAGGAAGTATTCTACTTGGGTAATCATCGAGAGTATGCTATTACATCAAAATGATGCCATGTTGGTCAAAAGAAACTTCGTAACTAGTTATTAAGGAGAGGCAGTTAAGAGAAAAGGTTTTTGGAATAATCGTTGATACAAGTTATCCTGAAAGCTTTTGAAATTTCTTTTGCGTTTTCATATTCATATTTCCTTGAACATATCGTATATTCTCTTACTTGGTTAGTGTTTCGGCAATACCTATTACACCGCATACATTACTACAGCTAGGACATACTATACGTTTATTTCTGTTATATATCATTATTACGATAAGGATTCTTATGTATATTTCTTTATCTGGTATTCGGGTTATTTCGCTTGCTTATCACATATTTTAACGGTTATTGTTCCGTCCTTTATATCTTATCATCCACAACGAAACCCCTCACACCACTTTAGTTTTATACAAACTTTTAGGATTTTCTTGGCAGGTTTTCAGGGTCAAATACATTCGCACTTATGTTTTTCCTACTGACGTTACGGTAAAACACGTTCGTACTTATATTTTTCCCTTTTATATTCTTTTAGATAACAGGAGGGCGAACTCTATGTATATATAGGGGCTACCGCCCACCTTTCTCGCTTAGAAGAATAAGGAACAGACTACCTACATATCTACCTTCATAAATCTACCTCTCCTCATCAAGGCGTGCCTGCAATATTCGCTTAGTATTGTGTTAGTATATTCCGATAGATATAAGATCGTGCCCATACACATTTGAACAGGTTATGAGCCCAGGCCTCCTATATCTTTAGGATATACATTTACACCCTCCTACAGACCACGAAACCTCACCGTCAATGAAGCGAAACCCGTCCTGCCATCGATCCACGTTTCCCACCAAAATAATACCCTGAGACATTTTTCCTGGCAAAGTTTATTTCTAGGCCTGAAATATCAACCAGACGAAACGCTCCTTCTTGACGAAAACAGACATTCACAGCCTCGGCATTACACAAGTCTCGGCGAAACACTCTTGGCGTTAACCACTCCTTAACCGAGCTCTTTACACCGTTCACCTCCGTCTCCTTCTTTTTCCGCTCTTTGTGTGTGCAAGCGTTACCCACCACTCCCCCGCACACTTTAACAACTACCTGGAAGTTAACACATCTGAGGGTGGACACTGCCAGAAAAATCCTTGGTAGGTGAACGTGTTACTTTCAGGCTTGATAAAAGTTCTGTGAACTTAAAGGGGGTGTGTAGTCACTGAGAACAATTCGAAGAACACAACTTGTGTAACCAAAATCCACCATGGCCTCTACCTCAACCACCGTCCCTGAACCTTCGACTAACAATCCCCCAGCAACCCCTTTGCCCTTTGACCAAAGGGCAAGGACACACGCTATTAACTCTAAACGCGGGTTCGCACCCAGTTACAAACTCAACTCCATCCCAAAGCTGACTAGGCCAAAGAACCTTCCCACATGGCGTGATATCTCTGAGTACGTCCTCAGCCTGTTCAACTGCTGGAACATTGTGCAAGGAACGGAAACTATCCCCGATGAAATTCGGGATGAACACGGGGATCTGACGAATGTTGACCCTATAGATGAATTTCGCGATCGCTACCAGTAGGCATCGGCCTACTTCCACGAGACCATTGATCCAAAATGGCTCATGATCCTAGCAACCCCACAAAACGCCGCACGCAATCTGGACGGCGTTCCTGGATAAATTTGACAGAGAAAACACCATCTCCTTCTTCGACCAAAACAACACTCTTCTCGATACCAAATACGAGTCGTCTGAACCCATCGCTGATCACCTCTCTAAGGTCGACACCCTCTGGAATCGCATGCAACACCGTGGCACCTCTACTACCGAAAATGACCGTTATGCCCTACCTTTTGCATTTCAGACGGTATTTGAGTCATCGGAAGCAAAAGTGCTGTCCTTCTCCGGTCCCTTCCCGAGTCGATGAACAACATCGTCGACAACCTCCAAACTAAGGACGACCTTACCTACAACCATGTCTATAACAGGCTGTTGGACCTTAAAACTTCGGTTAACTCGGAAGAAGACAAGGCGTATAAAACCACCACTGTCAAAGGAAAAGGGAAGGAACAACCCCAACGAAAGGGAAACAGCACATCGGTCACAACCAAGGAATGCTCATACTGTAAAAAGCATTACCCCTCTGCACGCAATAAAGGGCATACTTGGAAAGAGTGTCAGAAACTCAAGACCGATAACCAAAAGAAGAAGGAAAGGACGGCGATTGACACTGCCAAGATCGGCAAGGAAGAGACATCCAAACCGGTCAGCACATCCTCAACCCTTACCACTACGCGAAAGACCCCTCACCCACACAATTGGGTAATCAATAGAGGCGCAAGCTTACATCTGACAAGCAACCTAGACCTTCTTATAAACTTTGAACCAGAAAAAGGAAAGGTCAAGTTAGGCGATGACTCTGTAATAGAGTCATGCGGCCGTGGAACAGTTAAGCTCATGGCCAAAATATCTAATGGCCATATATCTCCTGTTTTTCTTCCACGTGTTCTATAGGTTCCTAAGTTGGGTCAATGCAATTTGTTGTCGTGGCGCGCTGTCGTTTCTTTGGGAAAAGGGTATTCTTTACGCAGTTCAGGGAAGGACATGTATGTCATGGGAGAGAATAAAGAGGTTTTATGGGGCAGGGTTGAAGGACAAGATTATGTCGTGCAGGAAAGAAAGGAACAGGCATACAAAATGACCTATCAGGAGTTGCATGAAGCCTTGGGTCATCCTTCTGCAGCCTACCTTCGCACCTACAAATACTCCGACACACTCCATATCCCTAAGGTTCCTACAGGTTGGGAATGCGAAACTTGCATTACCTCAAAGTCGTCCAAACGAAAACCAGAACCAACACAGCACCGTTGCCATGGCCCCTTCGAGTTAATTCACTCAGACTTAAGCGGAAAATGCTGGACACCATCCTTTGTTAATTTTTGGTACTCTATCACCTTCATTGATGATGCACACGATATACCTGGATTTACCCCATCAAGGTAAAATCCGATACGGTAAAAATCTTCAAACAGTTCATCCAGGAGCGACAAACCCAAGATAATGCCTTAATCAAACTATTCAGAACTGATAACGGTGGTGAATACGTGAACCATAAAATGCTAAACCAATTTCAGGCTCATAGAATACTTCATGACAAAACTCCACCCTACTCACATGAATCAAATGGCATTGCTTAACATTATAACAGGACCATAATAACCGCCACTAGGTGCATGTTAAAAGGTTTAACTCTACGACTTTAGGCAGAAGCAATCGCAACTGCCGTATACCTCTGAAACCGTCTTCCCAACCGATCCATAGGAAGTTCAACGCCCAATGAATCTCTCTATAACCAAAAGCCGTTGATCAACTACCAGCACCCATACGGGACCAAATTCTTCGTCCACATACCTGAGGAGACCAGAAAACCAGGAACGAAGCTACAGCCTCGGGCGATCGAAGGCTATCTTGTTGGATATACATCCTCAGACAAAATATACCGGATATTCACCCTCTCGCAACATAAGATATCCGAAATATGACAGGTACACTGGACCACTAAAACGACTGAACAATTAGTTGTCCCAAGTACAACACCTGCTCCGGAATCCCAATTTGCGACCGCCCATCCTCTCTCCTTTACAATAGACCTGCAATCGTACAGTAAGACTTTGGAATTGGACCCAAGTAGGACACCTACCAACCGCACAACAGCGATTGAAATCCAGCCTCCTCCGTTCCCTCCACACCCAGAGAACTACGACCAACCTAACACACCATCACCTACTCCGGAACCTGCTCCCTTGGAACAACAACCTCAAGAACATGAGGCCCTACCAGAGGAGCAACTGGAAACACCAACAAGGTCATGACGAATCTCACGCCCACCGGTACGCTTTGGCAGAAATGCTACTGAACTACAAGATGAGCATCCCACCACGTATCACCAAGCGATTAACAGTACGCTTAAGGAACAGTGGACTACGGCGATGGATGATGAGATTAATGCTCTCAAAAGGAATGGAACCTTTGATGTTGTTGAGAGACCGAGGGGAAGAAAGATAATTGATAGTAAGTGGGTTTACAAGACTAAACATAATGCAGATGGGACTTTCGAAAGGTTTCGCGCAAGAGCCATTGCCAAAGGGTTTTCACAAATTCCCGGCTTCGACTTCGAAGAAACATTCGCCCCTGTCATCCGTTATGAATCTCTCCGCTTTCTCCTCGCGATATGCGCCAAAAACAAGTGGCTACCGCGACAGTTCGATGTCAAATCTGCTTTCCTCTACGGCGAACTCAAAGAAGAAGTTTACCTATGACCGTTACCTGGGTACCGTGACGGAGAAAAAGTAAGGAAACTTAACCAATGTCTTTATGGACTTAAGCAATCTGCGAATGAATGGTATGCTCTCTACGCAAAATTCTTAACCTCAAAGGATTTACGACATCAGCCCTCGACCCATGCATGTTCCTCCATGCTAAACACGACCTCTACGTTTCAGTTTATGTCGACGACATTGCCATACACGCAGCCGCCTCCCCCCACGCCACATCTCTGATAAAAGACCTGAAAAAGGCATTCGAGATTACTGACCTAGGGGAAGCTAACTTCCTACTCGGCTTGCACATAACGGATACACCAGACTGCATACATCTTAACCTGCAAAAAGTCAACCTGTCAGTCCTCCAACGATATGGCATGGAAAACTCACGTTCCGATTCTACCTCTTTACCAAAAGGCATTCAACTTACGAAAGGGACCGAAGACATACGAATACCAGACCCCTCCATTTACCAATCAATTATAGGATCACTTATGTAACTCACCACTGGTACAAGACCCGACCTCTTGTATACGATTTCATTTCTTTCTCAATTTTCTTCTTGCCCATCTGAAGCACACTTAAAGGCCGCTAAACACGTCCTTCTTTACCTTGCTGGAACGAAAAACATAGGATTGTTCTACCCGTACCCAACCAACGCAACTCCCGCTATAGATGTCTATGCTGATGCAGACTTTGCCGCTTGCCTTGATACCCGCCGCTCCTTCTCAGGATACATTATTATCTTCAATGGTTAATGTATCTCCTGGCCATCCAAGAAACAGGCATCCGTCGCTACATCTACTACCAAAGCGCAATACGTTGCTATGTCACTGGCCACACGACAAATCCAATGGTTCAAAAAAGGCCTCAACGATATTCAACTAAGTTTCCCGATCGCTTTGCATGCAGATAATACCTGCGCTAATTTTCCTGCGACAAACCATCAACTCAATAAACGTACCAAACACATCGATGTTCACTTTCACAAAATACGAGTAGAATTCGACCGCAGTTCGTTCACTCTACTAAACGTTGAGTCGTCAGAAAACCTTGCCGATATCAGCACCAAAATCTTAGCGAAACCGGCACATACATGGTTGTGGGGACTTCTGGGCTGTAGATAAAGAGGGGAAGTGTTTAAATTTCTTATTCATTTTTATTTGAATATTTGCTTAAACATATCCTATATTCTTTTACTTGGTTAGTGTATCGGCAATACCTATTACACCATATACATTACTACAGCTAGGACATACACTGCGTTTATTTCTGTTATATTTCATTATTACGATAAGGATTCTTATGTATATTTCTTTATCTGGTATTCGGGTTATTTCGTTTGCTTATCACATATTTTAACGGTTATTGTTCCGTCCTTTATGTCTTATCATCCACAACGAAACCCCTCACACCACTTTAGTTTTATACAAAGTTTTGGGAATTTCTTGGCAGGTTTTCAGGGTCAAATACGTTCACACTTATGTTTTTCCTACTGACGTTACGGTAAAACACGTTCGTACTTATATTTTTCCCTTTTATATTCTTTTAGATAACAGGAGGGCGCACTCTTCTATATATAGGGGCTACCGCTCACTTTTCTCGCTTAGAAGAATAAGGAACGGACTACCTACCAATCTACCTTCATAAATCTACCTCTCCTCATCAAGCCGTGCCCGCAATACTCGCTTAGTATTGCGTTAGTATATTCCGATAGATATAAGATCGTACCCATACACATTTGAACAAAAGCCACCTGCAAAGTCAGATGAGATAGCACAAAGCAAATATGTCAACAACCAAGCTGGCCACATGGTTTTCTAAGAAGCTATTGGCAAGTTCCAAACTGGACGGCATAGTTTAAACAGAAGAGGAAGGTCTGACTTCTCCTACTGAGCAGGATAACTGTAACCTTCTCCCTAGTATCTTGTCAATCCTAAAGGCACTCAGAAGATACTATGAGGATAGGGGTTCTATCATCGATGCATAAGTCTTCAATAGACATGGTAAAAAGTATGGAACTAATAGAGTCATCATTCAACTTATAGTATTAAAGATGATAGTCCTGCAAGGCTTAAGAGTCTGAATCCTTAAAGGATTGCAGGCTCTTCAATTATAAAAGATTCTAGGTAGGAAAACTTAAGAAAAGCACAAACAGCCTGTCCAACAAAGATGCTAACAGAAGCAGTATAATAAGGTAACTGTATTCCAAAAACAGGGGGTTAAAAGCAACAGGATAGAGCTAACGAAACAAGTACTGGAATCCAAACAAGTATGGACAATCGTTTGCTAATACTATTCAAATCAAGTAGGTATAGCAGGAGTATAGCGATACCCAAATGTGTAGAGGTAAGGAGGGAATAATGATAAGAGAAACAAGGAATGAATAACCAGTTTAGAAGTCATGGCCAAGTAGGATGGGACAACAAAATAGTAGCGCTTATCCAGTAAAAACCTAAATAAGTAATAACCAACATCAAGTCAATTGTAATAGTAGAAACATAGTCAGATTCTGTTAGAGTAACAGACCCTTGGAGAAAGAGGAGCTCCAACAGTACTATGAGCTGAGTTGGGAAGAGAATTTTCAAGGTCAAACGAGGTTTCCATTTGCATTTGGGATAGAGAAAATCTTGAGGAATACTTAATTAGTATAAGAGATAGATGTGGTCTGCGAAGACTCAAACCTGGGATATAAATATCGAACTGCCTTCTGAGCTTTATCCATCATAAAGCAATAGAGAAGATATCTTATCAATATCATAAGTTTTTCTCAAAATCTTTACTGCTTTATATCTGAGCCTTCCTACACAATCTCTATCTACGAAGATAGATTATAAACCTAGTTTAATTGGCTTGCCCTTAGAATCCACTACCCTTAATACAGACACACAGGAAGTACATAATGCAAAATAATCTTTTGCTGATGAACCTGGTAATGCCAAGTATGATATAATGCATGCCAGCAATCTTCAGTTTTATACCTCTAGGTTTATTACTTTGTCAATTACCTTCCTTGCAGTCATAATAATTCCCAGTCGGTGAGGAGATTGGACATGCTTCCATCTCGGTTGGTGTGGCTACAGGTTTATTCATTTCTTAAGTAAATCTTATTCTTTAGCTGTTAGGGATGCAGTTTCCACAATAGCGATTACAGACACCATATTTGAGCAATGTGGCACAGCAACAGGATTGACATCTCAAGCATTATTCTGAACTGCACATATTTTGGCTTGATACTTTCGGATCCATAATGTATTACCAGCTAATATTTATCTATTAATTTGAATTTTTTTATATCAGGTAAATAGAGTATAAATACTCACATGGTTGAGGACTAGGAGTTAACGCAGATAAGACAGGCACCCATCAATTAGGCTGAAAATTTGGAACCGAATTTGTAGCTAACTTGAAAGTCGTATGCGCTCATGACTAGTACGGCTCCGCAAAGTCAATTTATTAACAGAATCCTCTCTTTTGGGTGGCAAGCTGGTGGCAAATTGTGGAGTTAGCTTGTGAAAACCTAAAGTAGAATCTAAGGATATTGGTAGATAAAGAACAAAAACAATAAGGCCAGTAAAAGGATTAAAGAACTAAGATGAAATAGAGTAGATTAAGCATTGTATATTGGTCATCATGATCTTGGAAACAGTTATGATACTTAAATGAAAATGTTTGTATCTTACAAAGTAGGTTAGGGCATGTGTTAATTTCTGAGAGGGTTGAGCGTTACGTGTTCTATAGAGATGGTACACGTTAGAAACGCATGGCACCATATATTTGTCGGTTTGTGCTACAGCGCCGTACTTACCCTCACCCCCGAGTACAAGTACCTGGCATTTAGAACCAGAACATTTTAGTCAGAATTTAGTATGGGCGCTCAGACTTGCACAGACAATTCGCCATACAAATTTTGCTCCCAGTGTTCTTGTACTTTTTGCCTGTAACCTGTACCCCAATAGGGCGATCGTGGCGGTGGGGGCTATAGATCGTTAGGGTGATGTTTGGGATCAATGGAAACTGAGGAATGTTCTCCACTAAGCTCTCTGCAGAGAATTATAATCTAATCGTTATACTCCTCGTCTTGGGGTGTGTTGGGTCCGGGGCGTCCTAGAGTTTTGTAGATTTCCTCGTGTGTTTTTACCATTTTGATTCCTGGTGGGTCTGTTGGGATAAGACTCTTGGTGTACCACTTTGCACACGGATTAGATGTTTCAATGACCACCAACTTAAGCCTTCGACCTTATCTCACCCCCACCGCCTCCCCAGCCACGGCAGCTAATGGTCCTATTGCCTCCTGCGGAGCCGTTCATCAGTCTGGGATTGTCGCTTTTTTCATTCGAGCGGCCATTAAACCAGATATGACACTACTAAAACACTACAGGGCCCCAACTAGAAAATTCCCTTCACCCCCAAGAACCACCCCTCAGCACCCACAGGTTGCGCCGAACACCATTGAGGAGATGAGCAAAGTTACAAGAGCGCAGTTAAAAGAGTAGAAATAGGCATAGCGCGGTTGGCAAGTAGTTTTCAGTAATCTTGATCTAGAATGAAAACACCAAATACTGCCTCATTTTGTGATCGCTAATCGCAAAGCGAGTGATTTGTTATGAGTGTAATGGCCGGCAAGAGGATATGGAACAGGTATTCAAGGTTAACCAGCAAGATACATATTTGTTTATTCCTGTTAATTGCCCCCTACCATTGCACAAGGTGAGGAATCATTGACCGCCACAGACAGCAGCATATTTGGCTGGTTAGCCTTGGGTAATTGTTCCATATCTGCTTCTTGGACCCGGTACTTTGTAGCCATGCTGTCTCACAAGCCCCAAGCGGTTGAAATCCTTCACGACGGGGATAGGATAGCCAATGCTAAGCTTTTTTTGGTGTGGCTGGTGCCAAACGCCAAAAATATCTTGGGATGAGATGCTTAGGGTAGACTGAAAATTAGCGCCCCTCGTAGACGCTGTAAAATCGATGTGTTGCTCTGAAGACCTACTTGTGCAGAGTTTATGGGAGTATAACATAAGCCGTGTTCCATATGTGTTGAGCGTTGATGGGACGGTCGGAGCAGCGATGACTTCGCCCGCATTAAGTTAGAAACGAGTGACGGTTCGTGTATATTGACCTTTGAGACACCATAAAACAGTGACTATAATCATAGGAAATTAGAGCGAAATATTTGATGGCTAAAAATGATTAGTGAAGAAAAATTCGCATTCCAGCTCTAAACCATACATGGGAAGAATTATAAATATATTGGGACGGAAGCAAGCAAACTAAACACCTCAATTTGAACCAGTTTAGATCCTACAGAATCTATCCCATAAGCTGCAATGCATCCTCCGGAGGCCATCTTGTCTGACAAAAGCTCAAACATCTCTTGATGCTCTGAAGAAACTTTCTGGTAACCTCATCGCTCATGATATGAGCTGCCAGTCCCTTCTCATGAAGCTTCTCGCGTGCAGAACGCTCGTGGATACCAACCATGGTAACACCAATGGGCCAAGCACTTTAAGCAATTAGCATCCACCTAAGCGACGAAAAGAAAAACAAAACCGGTGAAGCATACGCATTTCCGATACTCAATCTCAGATAGACATCGTTTGCCCGAACATATCTTCTTGCCTGAGCCTCTACCACGATTTCGCAGACCTTCGTAAATATATCTTCGTGCAGATCCTTTTGTTTGAAATGGCGGAATAGTGGGACCATATACGCCTTTGCTTGGATCATCGAGTTTGCTGCCGCTTTGCCTTGAAATGAATCTTTGAGCGCAGCCGGCCTGCCTTCAAGTGCAATCTCCCATTCCGAGAGAACCAACGCGAACCACGCTGCGAGTTGCCGGTACACCTTATCTCTGTCATTCGAAATGTCGTCTAGATTGAGTACCATTTCCCCCTCCGACAGCGGAGGTGTCGCCTCCCTATTCTTTGTTTCCAATGCTGCTAAAACCCTTTTCAAGCGACGGACCTTTTGCAGGTGTGTTTCGGCAAACAAACGGGCAGGTTCCCCCATGCTCCGTAACTTCTCTATTGCATCAGCTTCTGTCATAGCTTCCGAGCTGTTTGCTTCACCCGAGCCACCTGGACCCTCCTTTGTGAGCGGGCCCTCCTTCTCTAGTCGTTTGGATTCCTCTTCCTCTTCCTTTCGACGGCGCTTTTCTTCCGCGAGTTTCATTTGTTTAGCCTTAGTTGCCTCGCGGCGATTGCGCTCTTCTTCTTCCTCCTGTCGTTTCCTCTCGGCTTTCTCACGTCGTTCTTTCTCGAGGCGCTGTTGCTCTTCTTCATATTCCCGGCGGCGTTGCGCCTCAATTTCGGAGCGCTTCATGTATCTCTTAGGGGCAGATTCCGCGGATGATTTCGACGAAGCGGGTTCTGGTTTCCGCTTCTTGGAAATCTCGGCGGCCATGACCGAGGCGAAATCCATGGCGAGCGATGGTTGTGATGATCGTTTGGCCTTGATGTTGGCAAACTCCGTTGGTTGCCAACAAATACATAATACACTGGGCGATAGAGTTGAAGGCCGGGTAACCTTTGCACTCCCCTCTTTGGCCCTGCAGCTCTCAGCAAGCGGGCAAGGGGTAACTTGGGCTTCGTTGCCTTTTTAACTTCAACCACCGTAACCGTGTCCTATTGCCTCTATACTCCCCTCTCACTAAGCACCCAACCTCCTCTCCCGAGCGTTTAGCACCTCCACCCTTCAAACCTAGAACTTCCAAATGTCGAAAATGTGGGAGATTGACCCTGAAACAAGGAGAAAGGTAGCTTCCTCTCTCCGGAAGCCAACCCGGAGCTTGTTTCTGACGGAAAAATAGCTCCTTGAGATCCAAAAGAGGGATGGGAATAATGTTTGCTGTGATTGCAATGCCCCAGCCCCGCAGTGGGCTAGCCCGAAGTTTGGGGTATGTCTTTTTTTTTTTTTTCGGCGGTCGCCACAAGCTTTAGCTATCCCTTAAACTAACAATTGGTTAGATTTTTATCTGCTTGACCTGTGCGGGTGTTCACCGGTAGTCCCCCCCCGCAGCCTACTTAGGAGGAGCTCCATATCTGACCGCTTGCGGGAGAGAGGGGCTGTGTGACTTTTAGAGGTTTAGGTGTTCATATATCCTTCGTGCGCTCAATCACAATGGACTCTTTTAAAAATGAGGAGATCAAACGTATGGAGAAGGGAGGAAACAAGAGGTGTCAACAATTTTTTCAGAAGGCGCTCGGGTTTGATGAGAATATGACTATTAGTGGGAGGTACGGAAGCTCTTTTGGTGAGGACTATAAAGAAAAGGTTTGCTTCAAGACCTTTCAATCTTTCAGGTTGTGCGAAATTAATTCTATGATAAAGTTGACGGCAGACATTGAAGGCCGGGAATGGGTGCGAACAGTGCGCCCCAAAGCGTCCTCTTCTCTTGCTTCGAAGGGCCAGAATAATCGCTCTACATCACCACTGCCCTCTGCTCGCTCCGGGTCCCCGTCCCCGGCCAATGCCCCAAGTAAAGAACGGAATGAAGCCTATTTTTCTAGGCTTGGGGGTGAAAATGCAAACCGCTCAGCCGATCTCCCACCATCGCAAGGCGGAAAATATGCGGGTTTCGGCTCAACACCCGCACCAGACATGGCCGGCAACAGCTCTGCACCTAGCCTTGACGAGTTTTCGAGAGATCCCGTTGGTGCATTGACTAGAGGTTTCGGTTTCTTTACCACACAGGTAACCAAGACAGCTCAAACTGTCAACCAAGCTGTCATCCAACCAACTGCGCAGAAACTCGCAGAGGCAGACCTAGCGAAGCACGCAGCAGCCTTGGGACAGAAGGTTGCCGAAACCGGAAAGTACGGTGTCGAGAGCCTCAACAGGTTTGTGGACAATTCCGGAGGCCCTCAATACAAACCTATCGCCCGAAGCGAACCAGAGCACGAAGACTTTTGGGATAGTTTCGGCGAAGAAAAGAACACCCCTACAAGTATGACGCCCAAGAAGCCGGCCGCTACTGGGACTGTGGCGTTGAAAAGCGGAAAAAAGGATGATTCTTGGGATGATGATAATTGGGACAAGTTTTAATTTGTAGTGCTTTTCTGTTTTGTGGAGCTAGTGCCCGTGTGTGTGTGACCACCACCTCTGGGTGGTTGCCGGTATAAATAAAGGGCTCTGGGATTGATATTTTGTACCCGGTCACGGCTTTCCTCATCTTATTAGATTTTCACGTTTATATATTGAATTCAATGGTTTATGAGGGGCGTTGGGAAATACTGATTTGTAGTGTTTTGCTAAGTAAAATGCAAGTGTTAAATTTGGCCACTGACTAGCACGGGGTTCGTCCCTTCGTCCTATCTTGAGGACGCTATGGTCGGCTTTCCAGATGAATCCGGTGTGGCATGCCTGCGGTTTGAGCTCATAAATTCAATGAGCGCAGAAATGTCACAAACCTGATTGAATTTCGACACCAAAGCTATTCTCAACCGTTTCTGCTTGCCCGCCAGTTGCTCTACGGTAGCCAATACACCAAATGCCACCCCGAGTAAGGGTAACATAACCGATTGACACTCCAGTTTCGCACGCGCCGGATGAGCCAACAACAACCAATCCCACCCAGCCATCCATCCACCAATGCCAATTCTACGCCATGCCCCCGCGAACCCACTATGTCACTGCGAGGCAGACAAATAGATTCGGGTAAGGAGAATACAACTATCGCCAAACAAGATTTGAGGAAAAGGAGGAAGGCTGGGCGGTGTGAGGAGATGATGGGTAAGAGTTAGGATCGCTGACTTACAGTGTTGACCTCTCCGCAATTAAGAATACTGATTACCTTTTTCTACCCCAGATATGCCTACACCAATGTCTACCCCTGACCGGTGGGTAAATGAGGATTCTCGAAGGGGGGGAGATTGTGCTCTTAGTTGGGAGGTTCAGAATTTGGATAATTTGTGCTCGTTACCACCGTTGGAGAACCGTCAGCTCGAGGAGGGGGAAGAAATAGCGGCGGTGGAGGAGGACGGCGATGAGGAGCTAGTGTTGGAAGATGCGCTGTTAGATTCCGGGTACAGGATACTCTCAGTTCTTGGTCGTGGGAACTTTTCAACCACATATCTCGCCGAACCTGTTTCAAGGGACTTGGATGTGTCGGACAGCACGCGACTTGTAGCCATCAAGCGATTGAAGCGGCCGTTCGGGGCGATCGGCGAGAACGAGTACTCACTTCTGCAATACCTCCATTCGAAAGGCCAGCACCCCCGCCACATCATTTGTCCGATTTCCTGCTTTCTCGCTGAAAGCGGCCACTTTCACCTTGTCCTTGAGCGCTTAGATTCTGGCCGTCCGGTTGCCCTGGTGGGATGTTCTTGCGAGGAGGCACATTCGAAACCCGCATGCCCGACCAGACACCTTTCCCTCGCAAAGGTAATATTGCAGCTGCTATCTGGGTTGTTATCGCTTCACTCCCACAATCTCATACACGCAGATCTCACACCCGCAAACATGCTCTTTCTACCGTCCTCAAATAGAATTAAACTTATCGATCTGGGGAACACTATTCGCCCTGAAGACCGAGAAGCCTACCTAGACGACTTTGGCATCCAAACTGTATGCTACCGCGCTCCGGAAATTCTCCTAGGACAGGGACCATTAAGCCGCGTCATGGACGTTTGGAGCGCGGGCGTGATTGCTGTAGAGTTATTACTTGATGGTGAGGTTATCGGAGAGGGCCTACCAGAGGTCGAACTAGTTAGGAGCCGTATAGAAGATCGTGATGGCATGGTTCGCCGAGTTATAGAACTAGTGGGAAGTGTAACGGAGTACCGGCATGGGATGTACTACTTAGATGCATATGACGAGGCTTCGCTCGAGCCGGTTCCATATCCACCGAAAAAGAAGCGGCGAAAGACCACAGAGAGGTGGTATGTTGCAAGGACCTCTAAGCCTGAAGAGAATACACCTGAGGAGATCCCCCGACGACCTAGAAAGGGTATTCTGAGGTCTTCATTGATGGAGAAAACGGGTGATGCAGAGATTGTTGAGTTGCTGATGGAAATGATGGAGGTGAATGTGCATAAGAGAAAGACTGTCAAAGAATTGATGAGGCATCCATGGTTGGCAGATAAACTACTCGGCAATTGGGCTGGTGTGTTGGCGCACACAGTCGGTGGGGACGATGGGCGGTCCGATGAGGAGTTGGATGGTGATGGATTGAGTGAAGTCGATGAGGGAGAATTGGATGAGGACGGCTTTGATCTGGCGGACGAGACGACTTTGGTCGACGGTGAAGAGACGCAAGATGAGCTCAGGAACCCTGAAGGTGCACCGTTACTTGTCAATGGTTATGGGATATTGGATGAAGTATCTACTGCTGTCAAAGAGAGTATTCTAGAGACCAAAGAAGACCCCCAGGCTAGCCAGCCAAGGCAGGCCAGGCCCCTCACCCCGCAGCCAGAGTCCCGGCCTCAATCAGGACCCCGATCACCACTGCAACCGCAAGAGGATTCATGGTCCCCGCCAGACATAGCCTCCCTGACTCCACCCCATCAAAACACTTCACTCTGCGCCCCGCCACTGAAAGTGAAGAAAGAGGATTTGTCAAAACCCCCTGAGACCGCAATAGAACCTGTCTCACCCCCACCGACCGACAGCACTCCGGTTATCAAACCCGAACCTCAAAGTCAAGAACCTGAAGTTCCCCCAATGCTTCAAAATCCGAACACCCGGCACCCCGCCATAGACTCACCATCAGCGCCTATAAAACTCGAACCAATAGACCCTGGCATAGCCCCCCCGCCCTTCTTTTCACCATCTCCCAATCCGCCACTGCTTTCATCCATAGTTACCTCCACTCCCTCTCCCACTCCCCAAATACCAGCAGGTTTGATACCAGGAAGAACGAGTGATATATGGCACAGAGACCTGGCGGCAGACATGGTACTTCTTCCCGTCCCTTTCCCCTACATTGACACACTAACATTTCCTCCACAAACAGGATGAACCTTCTGAAGGCGAAGGCGAGGACGACCAGGTCATGCTCCTGTAACTGCGGCTCTTTCTTTCGGTTATATTATGTTCTGCATTCTAGACTTCATACTTGTCGCAAATCATTCCGGGATTTTTTCTTTCTTTCTTTCGGCGTGGAGTATGGTGTTTTCCTCCGTTCTTCTGACTGTCCAATACGGGTTTTCATGTGGCTATAGCTTGTGCCTCTGGAAGATTTCAGGCCTTTAGTACAAGTAGAAGCGTGGTGTTCGGACCCGCAATTAATGCTTTCAGGAAGAAACATGACCTCGAGTGATCTTCTATGAACTTGTTGCGAGTAATGGTGACTTTCGCCATGGGACATTACACAGCATGTAGTCGAGTAAGATATCTTGTAGGTAGCCGATTTCTGCCCTTTTTTCTTCCCCTCTTCTCTTTTCGTCCTCTATTAGGGAACTTAAACAAGATATTATTGAGCGTTTGCATCCATTTCTTTGATTCACCTCACTACCCCAAGGCCGCGCATTGACCTACCCGTGCCAAGGTTCCCACACCTTCGAAAGACGCTAAGCGACCTTCGAGGGCGGTGGCACTCCAGAAGAGTGCCGAACGGCTCAACGAAAGAAACAGCCCAACGAAAGATTTTTTCCTGATCACGAACTTTTCCACCTCGAATTGACAAAAACAGACCTCCAAACAACAACATGTCTAGTACAACTTATGCTGAGATAGAGGAACGAATCCGGCAAGCTATAGAAAAAATTACAGGAGAAGAAAAGTCCAACATTGACGCCATCACCCGTGAATTCCATCTTCCTGAACAGTCTTCGTGCTCGTGTTAAAGGTCGCCAATCTCGTCAGGAAAGTGCACCATCAAATAGGAAATTGTCTGTGGACCAAGAGCAGGCTCTTTGTCCGTTTCTCAATAGATTAGACAAAATTAGTGTTCCCCCACAATATCGGAAAATTGGTGAATATGCCAATTCAATTCTCCGACGCGCCCATCTTGATCCTTCCACCCCACCCTCGACTGTAAGTCATATGTGGACTCGACGATTTCTGGAAAGGTACCCTAGGTACCATGTACGATAGCAGGAAACCATCGAAGTTGAGTGGAAGCAGACACACTGTATCGAGGATCTCCTTGCCTGGTTTTCTCGCTTCAAGGAAATAAAGGAAAGGAAAGGAATTGTGTCAAGTGACTGTTACAATTTCGAAGAGACAGGATTTCGAATTGAAATAGGCAGGGACCAGTAGGTGGTAACTAGAGACTCAGAACGTCCTCTGTCATTTGCCAACTCCAGTAATCGAGAACTGGTAACAGTAATCGTAACGATTAGTTGAAATAGGGAAGTTCTACCACCAATGGTTATTATCCCGGGAATTGTTCTTATGGAAGATTGGTTTACGAAAGCTGACCTTCCGGATGATGTACTCTTGGGTGTTTCTGAGTCAGGTTACTCTAATGATATGTTAGCTATGAAATGGCTTAATCATTTTGAGAGATACTCTTCAAGACGTCAGGTGGGAGCATGGAGATTACTTCTCTTAGATGGATATAATTCACATTGCACTCGTGAATTCAATGAATTTTGCGATGCAAAAAAAATCCTTCTCTACTGCCTCCCTCCTCATTCGACTCATCTCCTTCAACCCTTAAGCGTAGTAGTGTTTCAACCATATAAACACTACCACGCAGAGGCCATCGATGCTGCCACCAGATCTGGGTGTTCCGAATTTGATAGAACCGAATTCCTTACTGCACTCGATTTGATTCGGTCACAAACATTTAAGGAAACTACAATAAAATCTGCTTTCAAGCAGACTGGATTGATTCCCTATAATCCAGATATTGTAGTTAGCAAGCTTGTTGATATTGGAAACAACGAAAATATGGTACCTCAAACATCCAGCAATACCAACCTCGATGATGAGCGATTTCCATCAATGCCAAAAACAATTCGCTCACTCAAGCGCTATGCTGATTCCCTTCCGCTAAGTCTCGGTGAACTCTCTCCTACAGCCAAACGAAGCCTTCAGATGTATCTCAAAGGAAGCCTTGCCCAGGCCCAAAGTGGGGCCCAAGCTCTGGAGGACCTTGAAAATACAAAAGCCGCCGAACTTGCCCGAACAACACGTCAAAAAAGATCTCGACGCTCTATTCAGAAAGGCGGTGTGTTGTATGCCCATGAGGCACGGGCAATGGTCGTCCAAAAGGAAAGGGAAACAGTAGAGAAGGCACTCGAAAAGGCACAGCGAGCCTTAGATAGTATGAAAAAACTGCTGAAAATAAGGTCAAAAAACAGAGGAAGGAAATTTCAAAACAAATGCGGAGAGCAGTCGAAGATCGGAACTTACGGCTAAAGGAACAGAAATATTTTTGTTGTCAAATTGCATACAAAGTTGTAGCTCGTTCTCCTCTTGTAAACTAATCTTTCGTTGGGGTGTTTCTCTAGTTGAGCCGTTCGGCAATCTTCTGGAGTGCCACCGTCCTCGAAGGTCGATTAGCGTCTTTCGAAGGTGTGGGAACCTTGGCATGGGTTTCTATTTAGCGTTTACCGGAAGTGGGGGGAGGGGCAAGGTTAGTCCTCAAAGAAAATATTTTCTATTGAATTTTGTATCTTGGAGCACCTCTCCGAGAGTCGTTTGAAACTCAAAATAGCCTTGGCTATCGTTAACTCAGCCCGGTGAGAAAACTCCATTTCAATTTCTTGTTATAGGTATCATATGATACACCCAATGGCAACCCCAAATCAGAATCGTTGTTATGGGTATCATATGATACACCCAATGGCAACCCCCAAATCAGAATCGTCGACAGAATCTAGGGTTGGTATGTCCTCTTTGATGGTCAGCACTAACATCGTTTTGTTAATCCCTCTGAGGTCTCTTCTACCGTAAGAGTTGGATTAGCCCTGGCAATGATAAATATACTGGTATAATAATATGATATATGGGTGCAGTGCAGGAAAAAGGAGTACATTTGCCTTTTTCATATTTTAAGTTAAGAGTGGTTTTAGTTTGTATAGCAACCAGTAGTTTTTTGAGAAAATGACCAAAAGAGTTTTGAATAAAGAAATTATAATAGCTGGACCACCTATCAAGTAAATTATTTAAAAATATCAAATAATACTAGCCTGAGTGAACTAGTTAGTTCTATGCCAATATTATTCATTTACAGTTGTTATAATTTGTTTAAAACCAATACTTATTATTAATATATATTAATTGAAGAAATTTGAACAGAATAAGAAAAATTAATACATATTTCAACCTAAATCAAACATTTTTTGCTTATTTCAAGAGCCAGGTGGGTGACCACGCCGCAGCATTTGGGGAACAGAAGGTATAAGTTCTGGGACCTGTGGATTCAGATTAACACTCTCATCTTCAAATTCAGGATATACTTTCATCTTTGCTTCTTTTGCAATTCCAGATCGAGTATTCTTCTGTTCACGTATTCTACAAACTTAGATCATCTTCTGGTTTTGAGTATAACCAGTGACTGCGATACTCTGATAGAACATAAGCAGAATACCTATGCCCTAGATCATGCCGTTTTTCTGAATTCAAACCAGTATCATCTAGTCCCTTTGGCTCTATATCTAGAAACCTTGATAAATGAAAGTCCTTTTTGCATAAATTAATATTGATCCACTCATCTTATGGTAGCCTTTTAGCCCGAACAATTCCAGGATGAGAGGAACCAAATTGAAAAAACTGATACCTTTGAATACCGTTTAAGACATTCAAATAGGGCTTCAAAGCTAACTCTCAATCACGAAACATAGTTCTGGGGGATCATTGAAAAACTGTACAGCCTTGATCTTTCCTGCTTGTTCAGTAGTATCAACCAAGGCTGCATACATTTACAGAGTCCATATCTCATTTCGATTTGCCTTTTGCTTGACAGCTCCAAAGCCACAATCTATACTGTTTCTTGTATGACCCTTTATCTGAAATGCCAAGATAATTTCTTTTATATCTTGACTTAGTACAAGTCAAGATAGATAGCACCGCATAGTTTTATTCTTATTTTGACCTCCAAAGTTGTCTCCCCAGAGATTGATCCTTGGCGTAAGCTTTGGAGTTGCAGTTAGAAAACAATGTAAGATTGAAACAACCTGATTAGCTCCCTTTCCCTATTGTACTTAAGTATACATTGCATGATAATACTGATCAGTAGCATCATTTACAATTCCAAAAACATATAACTTAAATGGAGACCAGTAATAGCATTGCGATGGCTGTTGTTGAACCTGGGATATTTCAACTACTTGTTGAAAATCAAAAGAAAATGTACTCGTATTAGATTGAATACACTTAGCTTCTTGTATATCATTTTCATAAGCTGTATGACATGCTCTATACTCTTGTTTATGATTTTGCAGTTGTTGTTCTTTCTCACTCAGTTCTAATACACCAATATTAGTTTGATCTTCCAGTTCAGTATTGTTTACCTGTTGTGCTACTGTATTGCCTCTTTTACTAGGCCGGTTTTGCAAAATACTGGATTCATGATAAACATTCTTATATGACTTGCGAATTTTCATTGACCTCAAAGTTTTAGAGCCCTTCCAGAATCAGTAAACTTTGTAAAGGATACTTTTGCTTCCTGTTCACTAAGGTTAATAGATGCAAGATACATTTGGTAAATAATACGATAGGATAGATGTGATAGAAGGTAAATGATTTTTTCTACTTCCATATAGCGAACATGCTTCCTATCCTGCAATTTTCGCTTATAAGCTCGTGTTGCAATTACCTCACCCTCTTCCTCCCTCATATGCAAAAGGAAGTTTTCTACCCTCATTACTTGTTCAAAGGCTACTTTGTTAGAAGGAATATGATTATAATTACTATGTACCTTGTTAATCGGCATTTGTGAATCACGTAAGTGATAAATAAGAGCATTCAGAGCCTTTAAGGATATCTTCCAAAAGGTTATAATTACTCTTCGACATAAAACATCAACAAAGGAGAGAGGATACTAAAGCTTCCTACTACTATATCTCCCCTTACACAGAGGATGGTCATTATGCTCAACTTGCCACTTTTTGGCTAGGGTTGCATTATTGAACAATTGAGGAGATAAAAGGTAAGTAATTCTTACTTTCCTCTCCTGTCTTGATAGACTATCATGATATGAAAGCCATTTCATCCATGTTTCAGGCTTTGCCCTCTGTATACACTTATGTGAACAGGTGTAGGAATCAAGGAGCATCTTCAAGCGCTGTTCTGGTGCCTCATTCTTCTCATTTTCTTCTATATCTATATGACTCCTTATTTCAGAATTCAACTCTTTCCTCATTATAGCAAATAGCCTTAAGACTTACCAGTACCAAATACCCTTTCTTCATTAAAAGTGCTACTCTCAGACTCAGAACCAGTATTACTGGTATTACTATCTGAAGAGAAAAGGCTAGGATTCATAACCATAGTTTTGTAAAATGTAATAGAGGTAAAAAAAATAATTAAATATATGAAATGGGGATTAAGGGAAGAATTCGCAGCAAAAGAATATAGAATGCATTAAAAGGACCTCTTATCTATCATCTCACTCTTAATCGTACATAACCTACTACAATGACACTTAACCAATTACAATGGCACTTAACCAAGGACAATGGTACTTAACCAAGTACTATGGTACTTAGCCCAGTACAATAGCACTTAACCAACTACAATGATACTTAACCTAGTACAATAACCACTAAATAAGTATTTATGCACTTAACTAAATACAATAAAACTCAATCAAGTACAATAACAACTGCTGTACAACTATCAAAATTATCAAAAATCACACTACTCTCTCATATTTTATTTACTACCCATACCCTTATTATAACTATTGTTGCATTTGATATGCTCAGCTACAGGTTAATGATATCAGTTAAATTTTAGAAAATCTTCAATATTCTAACTATTTTGATAATACCTACAGATTACACACTTGAAAATATTTAAAATCTATTACTCAGGTAGATTGGAAGACAGGCTATGAGGCTATGCAAAAATAGATTTTGAGGTACATTTTTAAAATAATCATTATAAGACCAATATTACACCATGTTTAATTGTAAATATATTTTGAAATGCCCTGAGTGTACTCTCTCTAGGACTGAATTGTCTAAACTATTATTCTCAATTTGTGGTTATTGGCAATTGTTGCCCTTTTCGCTGAAACACACCCATATCATAACATTTTTCTCTTGTATCATACTATGATAATACCATTCAATTGCCGCTACGAAGGACCCCGGGCAGAGAAACCTGTTGGAAAAAATATGTTATCACATTCTATGTAGTCATGTGTGTATGTGAGTCATGTAATACATACATATATGACGAGTCACATGTATGGCTGGATTTCACGTGATACGGAGATGGGTATATATATTGCGGGTTTTCTCCTCCTGTATCCTTAAAACTCAGTAGCGCAATAGTGGAATCACAGCTTTTTAGTCTACAAGATACTGCGTTCAAATCTCAGTGCCGCCTTATGAAAATATAAGAGACAGCCTTTGATACTGCAATATTTTCAGGTTATGAGCCCGGGTTAGCAAGACTTCCGCTATCCAACCATATACCACTTGACAAAAACTGCTTATACACTAAAAACGCTTCTACCGTTACCTTCCCCACATACCTCCTCCCTCTTATCACTCTATGAGTGACGCAGACGTCTATTATAGACAACACAACGAATTTCACTGCAGTAACTGCAACAACACTCGACCTCTCCACTAACGTTGGACCAACCCTTGTTGTGAAACCGACGCTTGGTACATAAAAAGATATTTGGCCTATCGTAAGAAGCTTCTTGCAAGAGCCACGATTATCAAAATACCAACAACAGGAAGAGAGTAAAATCAGGAAACAAATGCCACATACCTACTACGACGCACCTGAATTCCCAATATCCGAAATCGAAGCCTAAGCATCACATCTACTACAAGATTTAACTAGTGACGAATACCGAGGTTATTTCAACCCTACATCGATCATTGACTGTCCTGGTTGTGGGAGATTAAGACCGTTTCCCATAAGTCATCACAAAGAAACGAACATATTCCCTTTCTGTTTTGACGAATTTCGATTTCAGCTTGAGTACTTCGCAATAAAAAGATTGTACAATCGTAGAAATATCGGCAGAACAAACCCGTTTCCTCCCAACACCAATTTGAACAACAATAGACCTATCCCATGTTGACCGCTAAAACGTCCACCGAAGACACCTTACCAACAGACTCCACAGTTGGACGATTGTCCCTTACCCTAAAAGACTATCCAAAATTTGAAGGACAACGGGACTATCAGTCATGGGCACAAATGTGGAAAACAGCATTCAACGTATACGATCTATGGGATATAGTCGACGGTTCAACAGAACAACCTGAGCCAGAAGACGTAGGAACCTCCTCCTCAAAAGAGACCAAGGCCTGAAATAAGCGAAATAAACTAGCAAAGTTCTTCCTATACCAGGTAGCCGGTAGCTACGCAGCCGATATCACCAGCTACAACTTGGCCTCCGAGGCTTGGCAGTCACTAAGGGACTAGTTTGACAAAGAAACACCATCTACAAACCTAGTCCTTCTTGAAAACATCTTCACCAAACTCACCCCTGGTAAAAACATCTCTGATCACATCTCCAACTTCGAAAACGCATGGAACCGGTTATCCCAACGATGCTCAAATGCAAAGGGCAAAAAGGCTGATGACCTCTTGACCACATTGAAAGCGGTAGTCCAGTCTTAAGCCACCAAAGGAGTGTTCTTCCTGCTTTTGATAAAGGAGCAAGATGGAGATCTATGTAATATGCTGGCTGCACGAGGAGATGACCGTTATGTAGACATAAGGGAATTCTTCGTCAGCAGAGCAGCAGAGAAAAAAACCAACAAAGGGATGATGAAAAAGTGCTATTCGTACCAAGGAAACAAAAAGGAACGAAATTCTGTTCCTGGTGCAAAGCACGAGACAAGAAGAGTGACAACCATAACCTCAAGGACTGCCATGGTCTCAAAAGAGACAAGGAGAAAAAATATTGAAACAAGGAACCAAAATCGATAAACATTACCGACGCTACCGTTACCGTGTTGATGACCAAGTCTCAACAAATTGCGAATGAAAACGATAGGAGGATGACAATTAGTTGGCTTTGTGATTCAGGAGCCACTGACCACATATCACCAAACGAAGGTGACTTCCTAAACCTATCACCCACAAAAGTAAATATAGTAACGGCAGATAGCAGAACTCATCAAGCAACCGGAACAGGAGACATTCAGATCCCTGTGCGACTGCTGGACGGATCCAGACATACGGTTCAACTTCAAAGAGTACTGTATGTACTATCGTTTCGATACTGCTTAGTGTCCGAATCAAGGATTGATGATGTTGGAGTAAGAGTGGAAATTGAGAAAGGAGAGAGAAGATATGTGAAGAATGGAAGGATATTCATGGTTGCGGAGAAAAAGGACGGACTGTGGTATATAAGGACACATAATGAGAAGGCTCTTATGACACCTTATGAGGAAAGACACCTGGCACTTGGTCATCCTAGCACTATTTGAGATTGCTATAACGACATATTGCCCATTCCCAACCTCAAGACTTTAACTGTAAAACTTGCAAGACGCAAAAATCAACACATAGTGTGCCACCTGGAAAAAATATGGAAACAAAGAAACCTTGCGAGAAAATCCATTCAGAGCTGAGCAGTTGTATATCAGTCCTAACCTTGGGAAAAAACGAATATTAGATGACATTCGTGGACGACTATTCCAGATACTGTTGGCTATACTGGCTAAAGTCAAAGAACGGAGCTGAGAATACAATACAAGATTTCTGGAACCTTATACATACATAATTCGAGGTAGGAATCAAACGTCTCCACACCAATAATGGAACAGAGTATGTAAACCAGAAAGTATCCCAGTTCTTAAAGGAAAGAGGTACAATCCATACCACATCACCAGCCTACAACCCTGAATCAAACGGTGTTGCCGAAAGAATAAATCGTACCCTTACAACCATGGTACGATGTATGTTGCCAGCCAATCGAAAGTTTCTATGGGGGGAAGCATATTCTACTGCTCCCTACCTATACAACAGACGATGGCATTCCACGATAAAGACAACACCTTTCGAGCACCTATATGGCAAGAAACCAAACATTGACCACCTCCGTCCTTGGTTCACATCTACGACAGTACACATTCCTTCAGAAAAGAGAACCAAGTTGGATCCTACAGCTGAAGAAGGTCACTTAGTAGGCTACACTTCCAGTCATACAGTATATCGGATTTACATACCTAAACGATATACGGTGACTGAAGCAAGAGACGTCAGGTTTGGGATAATGAAAAGGAGTTTCATTCGAATATCATCAAGAAAGTACTGCTACAATTCCGGAGAAAGAAGCTATTCCAGAAAACGAAGAACAACATCAAAGTAATCCTCTAGTCGAATACCAAGACCATGCAGAAGAAACAGAGGTACCAGGAGCATACCCTGATGAACCTCCAAGACGGCTATCAACTCGTACCCGATTCCAAACCACCAAAGGTCTGGAATATCGAAAGGACCTAGCCAAAGCGAAGCTCAAGGACTTGAATGCCAAATTGAGAAAATGCGATGAAACATTCAAAAGCTACATGTGAGGCGAAGGAGGGACAGGTACCCCTGAACAAGTTAGTCTACAACATAAGCTGCAACACGAAGCGATACTCGAGAAAATTCGACAACAACAGACTGCCATGAGCAAGGAATCCTTTATTGGACTCTCCTACTACAAGCCTGACCCCACAAGCTACGCAGACGCAATGAAGTCAGAAGAACAGGCTGAATGGCAGATAGCAATGCAGGAGGAAATGGATGTTCTGAAAAGCAGAAAGGTTGCGGACGAAGTCGACAGACCTAATACCAAAAGAGTTCTCAAAGGACGATAGGTATATAAGACAAAGGTTAAAACAGATGGAACCTTTGAAAGACGAAAAGGGAGATATTGTGCCAAAGGATTCAGCCAAATACCAGGGGAAGACTTCGAAGAAGTATATGCCCCTCTGGCACGCCTAGAATCATTACGGGTATTGTTAAGTAATCAAGAGAAGGTACGTCCTACGACAACTAGACATCAAGAGTGCATTCCTGTATGGCAACATAGACTACGAAGCATATCTAGAAATTCCTGAAGGATACCGCATACCAGGAAAAGAATGGAAGTTACGGAAAGCAATCTATGGCCTTAAACAATCCCCACGCCTATGGTATCAACATCTTACCCAAGCCTTAGAAATGATGAACCTAAAGCTTACCGACTTTGATCCATGTATCCTAATTGCAACAGATTTATACTATTGTATATACGTTGATGACATTCTCATCACCGGCAATCCCTCCAAAGTCAACCAGTGTGTTGACAAACTACGATCCCGCTTCCAGTGTACCGATTCTGGTGAAGCATCTGTGCTACTCGGTATCCAAATCAAAAGAACAAAAACCGGTATCAAGCTATACCAGGAAAGATACATTACAGAAATTCTTGAACGATTTGGTATGACTGATGCAAATGAAACCAAAACACCAATCGAAGCACACTCACCACTTGTTAAAGCTACTCCTGATGAGGAACTCTGCGACCA
>QFET01004352.1:0-12643 GCA_003316355.1 Tuber calosporum
TCTAACGAACAAACGAACAACCCAGCTCCTAATACGCCTAATAGAACGCTCCGCGAAATCATACGACACAGTAGAACTAGCAAAGCTCTTCCCAGGCGCCACTCCCAAGGCAATAGAGGAACGAATCGCAAAGCTCAAACGCGAGGCAAAAGCAATGGACAACCCATCCGCCGTCACGTCCTCCAGCAAGAATCGAAAACGCAGTACTGCGGTGGCACCAGCAGCAGCTGTTACCGGCACCGGCGTGGGGGGCGCTGGAGGGAAAAAGAGACCGAAGACCACTACAACTGCTCCACTGTTTGTGCCTGGGGTTTGCGGGGGCGATAATGATGATGAAGAGGAGGACAAGAAGAAGTTTTCTGAGGGGATTGTTTCTGCGGATGCGGGTGGGGTTCTCGCTGGGGTCGGAGAGCCTATAGAGGAGGAAGGTGGAGAGGAGGTGCCAGTGGACATCGGCCTTATTTCATCCGGGGTTGGGGTAGGCATAGGTTTGGCTGATATTGCCGTGGTTAAGCCAGACCCGTGGGTTAAAGAGGAGCTGGCAGTGCGCGAGATGCAGGAGTCCTATGTCGATAACAACCCTGCCGGGGTGACTGGAGGGTTGATCATGCAGCCGGAGGAGGATTGGCCGATTAAGCCCGAGATGGTGGAGTGACTTTTCAGAGCAGCCATCCTGGTAATTTCCTCCATTCCTTCCTACGCAAGCTAGATGTTAGATCGGGTTTGAGTTCGGATATTCCTTTCACCTCTTTTCACATTCACGATTTGTGGTTAGGGGTTTAGGGGAGGGAGTAGGCAGTAGGCTTCTGGGCAATATTTGAGTGTCAGATCACAATTCCACGTGTGTGTTTAGCTCGGCGCAGATTATCCTATTTAGTATGCGGAAGTTCTGTTATTTCCCGTTTTTAATGGAGAATCCTCTGTCTCTCTGTTTTCGGAAACGCAATATGGTAGTTCTACTACGCCTAAGTGTATTTCGGCCATGTGGTAGAGGTGTCTGCATCGATCAATGTGATGGCAAGCATCGAGGCAGACATCCGTCAAAGCCATACTTACAGAACTGTAAGACCGTATCTGTATAGTGCTACCTAGTCTGGCAAAATAATTTCTGGGTCCCTCCAGACTTTCCAGAATCTCTGTAGTACCCTCCAAAGCCAGGCAGCCTCTGTGCAATCACCGAGTGACGTTCCATGCACAAATATGTGGTAAAAGGCTTAGAGAAGATATCATTACCACTGGTAAATCCCAGCACGACCAACACCCACCACCCACTCTACGGAAGGAATTCCACAAACCATACTAGAATTATTACAATACCCCACAGCGTCATCATATTGCTCTGGCCTGACAGAACCTCACACACAAGCTCTCCATGATCTACAATACACCGCCCACTGCAAACCTGGAAAAGTAAAGCCGCACGAAGCAAACACTGCACGGGCCATCCCTGCATCTCCCAGAGACCAATTTTCGTGCATCACACCATGCAGTCACCTTACAAACCTGAACCTCCCCAACCCCCCAACCCACTGAGCTCCCTCATCATGAAGAACTACATAGCCGCCGACTCAGCCCAAACTCCATGCCTGAGCTTCCCACAAGCTCTCTCACAGCTATATCTCAACCTCTCCACGCTCTCCGCAAGCTCTTATCTAAAGCAAGACCTGAGAAAACGTAATCTGGTATTTTTGCAGAGAATCGCAGTGATGAAGTGGAATGGTAAGATCCCTCCACTGCCCAGTATATGACACTTCCCATCCTCAACAAAAGAGCTCAGCTAAGAAAACCATGGAAACGCCACAGCATCGGCAGACCAGCACCTCCTCCTCGCAATCCTAAACGCACACAAAGTGGCCGTAGATCACGCAAAGGTCGCGGGAATGATCGGATGTACGCCAAGAGCCTGCGAGGAGCGGTTAAAGAAATTGAGGAAGAAGGCGAAGGGGTGGGCATTTGGCGATTGTAGCGAGAAGGGTGGTGAAGGGGGAGGGGGCTGTAAGAACGTGAACAGGAAGAGGAGGAAGAGGACGGAAGAGGGGTGGACTCTGCAAGGGGGTGGCAATGGGGGCCGTGGCCCTCCGGAAGATATACCAGTGCCGAGGCAGGAAGAGAAGGAAGGCACTACAGCTGCTGCTACTAATATTCCTGCGGTAAAAAAAAACGCAACATCCGAAGCCGGAGCACGGGACCAGAATCCACAAGAAATTACTCCCGTACTTCTCCCAGCTTCGCCAATAAAACTAGAGCCCAGCACTCTGCCTCCTGCACACCCCCAATCATGAAGGCGCCGATGATCGAAAGCTGGTCAGAGGCTTCGAATTGGCTGCAGCAGAACTACCCATCCTCCTGAACTCATAGCCGAACTTTCAGAGCGGATCTCTAAAAACGGCTAAGGGTGTGGAGGGATTGAATGGATGAAGGACGAGCTAGGCAACCGGGAGGGCTTAATTTGAAAGTGGTTTGAGATACTGGACCTGTTCTCGAGATCTGACCTCCTGCCTCACTTACAGGGGTTACTCGGTTGTAGTTAGTGGTGAAGGATATGTTTTTCGGTAACTGTGTTTGAGACTATATTTTGGTGCATTTTTTTCTGCAAACCCCGAGGGCCCTCCTTATAATACCATAGGGTTTTACTATTCCGTCGCAGCTTAAAATGTGCACTTGGTTTCACAGGCTCTCACCTGAAGGCACCAGGCATTACCCCGGAAGTTACCGTAGTGCCAGTCCAAGAAAAGTTAATTGTGGGTTTTCTAGATTCAATAGAGCCATACGGTATTAGTTTCGACAATATCAAACCCGATCTCTTGAGGGGACAAAGCAGGACCAAAGTCTGCATTATCAGTCCAGTATCCCTAAAATCACACCCAAGTACCGTTATTTACCTAAATTTTTCAAACTAGCGAACCCCAGACCTCGGCCATAATTCACCGAGCTCGGAATTAATATGGTGAATATATCAACTGGAATAGAACATTATATTTATTCCACCCCAGCCCAGCCCATTGAGAAAAATAATAATAATAACACCGCTTTAGAATGAAACAGGAAACCGGAAGATTAAAGAAAGGAGAAGGTAGGTAAGATGTATTGAGACGTCCCAACACCCCTTTCATTTAGTTAAAGTGATTTTATTTTATTTTCCATGACCGCCCAGCCGTTTAGTCCTCGATAATGTTACCGCGCTCGGAAACGTACAGACCGTCCAAGAACTGGATCGTAAATCTTTCTTCAGCGATCACTTATGTGGATAGGAAGTTGGGGTCGCAAACCTTTCGAATGTCCTTGTTTCTAACTCTGCAGATTTGTTGGATATCGGCAGCAGACTGGGAGACGTTTTCGAGAGAGTTTCCAGTCAAGACAATCTCATCCTTAACGTTCGAGCTGGTTTCAACCTCGACACCCGGATGCATAGTTACACGGCGAACAATCTTCTCGCCAATGAAATTGCTAAAAGGTAGAACGTTAGATAATGGCCATTTGTAAGTCAGGCAAAGGAGGCCTGGCTTAGACCGAGCGAACTAAAATAGCCATCATGGATGTAACAATCCACCCATTCTAGCCCCTCCCTTGCAAGATCTATGCCGTCCCCCTCTGCACAAATTCACAATTTGACCTACCGAATCTCAACCTCCCCAAGCCCAGTCTCCTTGTTCTTGTCTATGTTGACGTTGATGGGGAAATGGGCGTAGACGTAGCGCATCTTGTACTTGTAACCCTTCGTAACGCCAACAACCATGTTGTGAATGAGCGACCTGACAGTACGGAGAGCAGCAACATTCTTGCGGTTCCCGTGATGGAGGGATATCAAGATTATGTTGTTGCTCTTAGCGGGCTTCTCGAAAGAAACTGCAAGGTGCTTGAGGTCCTTCTTCAGCTCGCCCCGGGGGCCCTTTACAGTCACGATGCGAGAACGGATGTTCACATCGACTAACGGCAAGAAAAACCGGAAGTCAGTGTCTGCTTTCCTTCAACTGCTATCCTCCACCCACAAAACCGAGAATTCTCCATTTATCTATATATTTCTCCCCTGGCTTTCCTTTACTGCCAACCTCCCCTCCCTTCCTAATTTTCACCCTGGTCCCCCAAAAACAGAACAATCGAGGAGAGAAATAAACTTACCACCCTCGGGAATGGTGAGAGACTCCTGGCTGTGGATGTACTTCATCGGGTCGGCGTAATTATTGGCGAGGGTATTTGGGCGTTTGTGGATGCTGTTTATCGTCGTCAGTTCAGGACACACGAAAATTCAGGTGCAGTTTTTGCTCAGTGCGTGGGGGCAAAGCGATGCTTCGGGAAACCGCGGTCACGCGCTATATCTAGGGCCCAGCCCTACTCACTAATTGTCACTCGATCTTGGGGTTCAAAGCTACCAGTATTATGATAGAGAGTTTGCGCGGTCTGACCTTGGTGGGAGTTATTGATAGTGTTGCTAAATGTTATTTCTCCAGCCGGCTGCCCATGAACCCTCTGACAAATGTCAGGCTTCTTAAACTTGGTCCCCTCAAGAGGTCATCCAATGGCCAATCCTCAAGTATCTTGAAGTCAGTCACTCTTGTTTAAATTATACTCAAGGGAGCATATCTACAAAATCATATTGTTATAAAGGCATAAAAGTATGGTGGAAGTTGGCATCCAGAGCTTATCAAGTTTATTCCTATATAAGAGGAGACACCGCCCCAATTCTAGGTCTGGTTTCATGGCACTCCCACCTTGACAAGGTGGGGTCGAGAGACTCCTGTCATTAACTGATGTTAACACCACCTGGGTCTCTCTGCGCAAACCCTCCAATATTATATCTTTGATACGGTACTCACCCTGAGTTAACCCCCTCGAGCTACGAGTACTACTCGAGTATGAGCATACGCCCAGACGCACTGATCATCCATGTGCTGAAATCTCAGGGACTCTTCTAGATAGTTTTCAAGCGAGATCTCCTATCTACATCTCAATTGGGGCTTCATAGTAAAGGTGGCACTCGGCGCTGGTGCTACGTTCAAGTGCTTGGGGACTCAGCAGAAATCGTAAAACTATCTCTGCTGACGTTATGTAGTCTCGCGAAGACAAGTGTGACGCCCTCCGATCTCTGCTGACACCCCTAAGTACCTTGAGGGAAGACATCGCAGAAGACCTACCCTGTGGGAGTTTTCCTGTCAGTTCGTTTATCGGGTTTACGAATTGTTTTACATGTGTGCTGTACAGCATGAGTGAAACTGCAACTGTGCTAAAGCACCGACAGCAACGAAAAAGACCCTAAAGTTCATGGTGCAGAAATGGCAGGCCATTCTACGATAGTTCTGCAACCTTCTCAATGGACTACCGTCGGTGTGCGGATACGATCCAGGCCATATTTTGGAGCATAGGCGCTTCAACTCTTTATTCTTGTAAAGTACGGCCTGATAGGTACAAGCATAAGTTTGACTTATAAAAAGAGCCCTAGTTCATTATACTCGCTGCAATTGCGAATTTCTTCAGATCGAGTCTATGATAACATTATACTGGTATGGTAGCTGTTTTGAGAAACGAAGTGTTGTGGAGGAAATCCCGCTGGGTGAAAGGTAATAGATTTACAGATGCAGGAGCCTAATTGATCCCAATTTGAGGTGTAATTTTTTCTAAAGCCGAGATGAGATCCGTGGGACTTGTTATTCCTGCCAGCTTTGTTGGGCTAGGAAATATCCGCCCCAGGTAGTACTTCAGCGAATTTTCTCATCGTGCCGAGGCTGCTTTAGAGACGCAATGTCCCTTGAAGCGTTATAAACTCTTCCGCTCGCCCAAAACGCGAAGAGTGTTGTGAGGGCGATCATAATAACGGTTGGTAACAAGGATTCGGGAAGGGCGTTAAGAATGAAGGGATCGAGAACTAAGACTCGTTATTTAGTGGACTTAAACAGTATGGTAGAAACGTACTTATTTCAACTTCAACAGGATCTGGGGTATCCATGCGTTTTTTTTCGTGTGTATAATAACCTGCTTTGGCTCGTATATCTAGGTATAAAACGGAACGGGGAGTCGCAGAAGGGCCAGATAGCTCGTTGACAGGACTGAATGATAGTTGATGGGTAGCGTAGGCTGTCATATTTGCTAGAAGTGAGGGCTTGTCGAGTAGTTGTGATGCTGTGTAGATATTTAGAGTGAGATCGGTCGGTGACTAAAAGAAGACTCGGCAATCAGTCAATGAGTTCATCGCATCGTGGTGGAAGCGTGGTATACTTGGCTATTAAAAAAGTCTTCGGACGCTTTTGTGTCAAGATAGGTACTGATAAATGCAAAGCGTCCGGAGACTTTCAAATGGCCAAGTACTAAGTTGTAACATTAGGTTTTGTGGGGAAAGGTACCGTCGCAGCCCAACATATCCGAACTTCATATCTCTTTCCTTGCTCAAGGCGATCGAGCACCATCCAATGCCTCTCACCAGAACCTATGAAAGAAGTATCTAAGGTAACATGTAGCTTGTGGAATGTACCTTCGCAGCCAAGTGAAGAGTTGAGTCTCAGGAGTCCTGGATGCAGGGCCTCAAGCGCGTTAGATTGTGGGGAATTTGTACCATTGAATAGCAGATCCTGCGAATTCGAGGGAGCAACGAATATTTCTTTCTCGATGTTTCCAAGTACGGCAGCGGAGAAAAGGATGATAAAAAGAAATGGAACAGGAAACATTTTGAATGAATTGTCTGGCTGCTTGAAGGGTGTTGGGTTTGCCGGGAGGTAGGTAAGTTGGTGGGCTCTTGTCCCTTCAGTTGAATCCTGTCCGAAATTCGGCATAGTGGCAACAGCAAAACAAGAGACCACCAGAGCGATTGGGACGTCGCTAAGCCGCAATAGGTTAGAGGTGGCCCCTGCCTGGCAAACTGAACCCTCGACGCGCAAAAAACAACACACACCCACCCACAGACCGCGCCCGCCCTCCCTTCTCCTTCTTTTTCTACCACCTCTCGCCATCTCTTCTTCCTTTTCTTCTCCATCTCCTCCATCACGCCTTAACGAGTCACCTAATTCACCCCTATTCCTCTTCATCTGTTCTCAAAAATCCATCATGAGAGAAGTTATCTCCCTTAACGGTGGGCCCCCCCGCACTTGGTTATCCCGCTGTTATTCCTTCTCAAAATTTTATTGATGGATAACCCCTGAATTTTCCGGAAGTCGGCTGCTGATGAGAAATTCAATACAGTCGGTCAGGCTGGTGTTCAAATTGCCAATTCATGCTGGGAGGTAAGCACATTTGCAATCTTTTCTTGATCTTTTACTTTTTTTTTACATTTGATGCAAATACTAAATTTATCTGCTTTTATAGTTGTACTGCCTTGAGCATGGTATTCAGGTACATGAGACTACCCTCAATCTTGTTGTGCCTTCGAATACTGGGAATACCGGGAGTTGGTGAAGCTTGTTCGTAGAAGCTGACAGTACTTAGCCTGATGGATACCTCACTGAGGAACGTCAAAAGGGACCCCAGGACACTGGGTTCAGTACTTTCTTCTCCGAGACTGGTACGTTAACAGCTGCTGAGTTCAAGGCAATTAGAGGGCAAGTTTTATATGCCAGAAGGAAATTGATCTAACTGCCCTACTAGGCCAGGGAAAATACGTTCCACGCACAATCTATGTTGATCTGGAGCCTAATGTCGTCGATGAAGTAAGGACGGGTACCTATCGAAGTCTTTTCCACCCTGAGCAGATGATCACTGGAAAGGAAGATGCTTCCAACAATTGTATGTCTCATTTTCACTAGTTCGTTTTGATGCCAAATACTGACGTCACAATAGATGCCCGTGGTCACTACACTGTCGGAAAGGAGTTGATTGATCAAGTGCTGGACAAGATTCGTCGTGTTGCTGGCTAGTGCAACCAATTACCCTATCGAAGAATTTCGCTGACTCTTTATTCTAGATAATTGCTCGGGACTACAAGGATTCCTTGTCTTCCACTCCTTCGGCGGTGGTACTGGGTCTGGTTTTGGAGCTTTACTAATGGAGCGCCTGTCCGTCGACTATGGCAAGAAGTGCAAACTTGAGTTTTCCGTTTACCCAGCTCCTCAAGTATCCACTTCAGTTGTCGAGCCTTACAACTCTATCTTGACAACTCATACTACCCTTGAGCACTCTGATTGCTCATTCATGGTAGATAACGAAGCTATATACGACATTTGCCGTAGAAACTTGGATATCGAGCGACCTAACTATGAGAATTTAAACAGGTTGATTGCTCAAGGTAAATGTGCTGGGTCTGGGGGTATATTAAATATTCGCTGACTCCTTCTATAGTTGTCTCAAGTATCACCGCTTCTCTCCGTTTCGACGGCTCCCTCAATGTCGATTTGAACGAGTTCCAAACAAATCTTGTTCCTTATCCTCGTATCCACTTCCCTCTGGTCTCATATGCTCCTGTTATCTCAGCAGCCAGAGCATCACATGAGGCCAATTCTGTGCAGGAGATTTCCAACTCTTGCTTTGAACCTCACAATCAGATGGTCAAGTGTGATCCTCGTAACGGAAAGTACATGGCTACTTGTCTGCTCTACCGTGGTGATGTTGTGCCCAAGGAGGTTCATGCCGCTGTTGCTAGCATCAAGACTAAGAGGACTATTCAATTCGTCGATTGGTGTCCAACTGGTTTTAAGATTGGTATTTGCTATCAACCACCTCAGTTGGTTCCTAACGGCGATTTGGCGAAGGTCAACAGGGCTGTGTAAGTTATAGATCTTGGCTAAAATTTCTAGTATTTTCTGACATGATGTTTAGCTGCATGTTGTCCAACACCACTGCTATTGCTGAGGCCTGGAGTGCTTTGAGCAACAAATTTGACCTCATGTATAGCAAGCGTGCTTTCGTTCACTGGTACGTTGGTGAGGGTATGGAGGAAGGTGAATTCTCTGAGGCTAGGGAAGACTTGGCTGCACTTGGTAAGTCAAACTCTTGGATTTATGCCGAAGCGACGTGATGACTGACAAATTTTACAGAGAGGGATTACGAGGAAGTTGCCACAGACTCTCTTGGTGAGGATGCCGAGGAAGCCGAGTACTAATTGACTCGGATTCATTATGTGGGAGGGGAAGCTAGCTAGAGAAACGGCATGCGTTTAAACTTGGGCAGAGCATTAATATATCCGGATCATGGGAGGGGTTTCATGCCGTTGCCGTTTGTTCCAACATGGAAATTGTTTTGACTTCCCCTACCTACTCTGGACTGTTTATTGAATTTTCCCAGCCTAAAACTGTGCTTCCTTTTGATCATTCTGTTTTTTAAGCCTACATTCTTGTGCGTTTTTATGATTGTCTCTCTGCCTTGGGAAAAAAATTGTGTGAGGTTTTCTTTTTGAGGTGCGGGGATATGTATGACATGTACTATGTTAGTACTTTCTTTACAGTCTTTAATTTGACGCATTTTTTCCATCCTTCCCAGATTAGCAAGGTTTAAGTTGGATGCAGAAGTGCCTCCCAATTGTGGCACCCGTTCTTCCTCGATAGAGGATATGCTATCATAGGTAAAGAGTTAGGTAGGCATGTGAAATTTGTTGATGCACCTTGGTCATAGTTCGTCAAACAACACGACACTCCCAACGGTATTGAGCTTGGTTGAGATACCAGTCTATCGCATCCCAGCTCCCTGGAACTTCGTAGAATCTCCTGGATGTGGATTCTTTTTAGGGTATAATTTCTATTTCTAGTTCCTTGGAGGCTATTTCGCAAGTTCGGCTTTCCAGAGGTCAGCGTGGTTCCGTCCGCCTTGGACAGCTAGTTTGATTTAATGGGGATGGGCTTCTGGTGTAAGCTGCTAATCAAAAAAATCAGACATCGGCATCCATTTCTTGCAAATGGATCGTCCTTTGTATTGGCATCTGTCAGGCACTCGCATCTTATCTTCGGCGATGGCATCCTTTGGATGTTTATTTTGGGTTTCTTTGGAGATCTAGCATTGAGAAAAACACGCACTTGGGTGATACCTCGTGTTGCCGTAGGACAACCTTTGTGTAGGCTGGATAGTACCGTAGGTCATTATTGTGCTATACCTGAAGCTTCATAATAGCTTCTGTTACTCGAGTACACTCAAATTGGCGGCACTGCCGTAGCAGAGAGTACCGTACACTCTTATCCGTAAAGTTCTTGTAACGATCGAGGCAGAGGTATATACGTGGCGGTGTCTACAATAATCGCTGCATACAATCCATAGGTGTGGTGGTGCATCGTTGCTGCCAAGGCACCGCCACATATACCTCTAGTTCCGGGATTACCGGTACGAGAACTTTACGGACACGAGTGTACCCTACCCAACCGAGCTCAGGTTTCTGGACAATCTTCGGATCGTCTCTTCCTTCCCTATCGGAAGGTGGGAGGGCCGAAGTTACCAATGATATCTAATTAGGGTGCCTAATAGTGTTTGGTGTGGAGGGTATGGCTAAACCCCGTTTGAGATGACCTTTAGAAATCTATGTCCCCACTAGCCATTTGGTGAGGTATGAGACAAGTGCTGCGGAGGTCATTGTATATGGAAGGCGACTGGAGTCCTGGCTATCCGGTAACAGGTTACCTTTTTACGGAGTTGAGAAGCGACGAGCGGGCTGTCCCTCCTGACCTCTGCCGACCTTCGGTGGGGGTTTGTGTTCTGGATTGGCGGGTTAAGCTTGGAACGGCCTCGCCAAAATTATACCGACTGGATGTGACGAATTGCTCCAGTGTGGTACCCGCAGCTGATAGTCCCAGTGCGGGGAGTGTGGATCATTGCGGGGTGAACTAGCTTATCTTGCCACATCCATGATCTCCTATTCGTGGGCCTAACCACCCCCATATATCCTCGTACCGCACTTCCAAATTCATCGGCACCCCGGGACCGCCGATGGTCCAATGCGAATGACGATGGTCCTGAATCTTAGGCAGTTGGCTCCTACTACTCGTAAGGACTGTTATGTATCTCGCGCGGCCGAGTTAGGCCCGGATGCCTAAGGCGGTAATTCCCATACAAAGTAAAAATCCGGCTTCAGCTCGGCCGTGCGAGTAGCTCACTCTGACCACTGCCTTCGATACACCTTTACTAGGGCCCATTATACTTTGGAAAATTTTCAATAGGGGGAACCATTGTTGGGTCCCTTTCTCATAGGACGTGGGATTTTTGAAGTTCCAGTTCTTGAAGAGGAAGCAATTATACATATTTCCTTCGCTGGATTTGGGACGAATCCGTCAATTTTTACCTCGGGGCTAAGACTGAGGAGTGGATTCCGGTAACTTCATTTTGAGGTTGCTTTAACATGTTTCGTGATATCAGTATTACCCGTGAAGGGCGGCTTTACGGCCGTCAATCGGGCCGGACTCAGTTGGAGGCATGGGGTTTCGTGTTCCCGATATCCGAGTGATATCATGTGAGAATCCTTGACTGCCCTGAGGCTTTGGTCCGAAAAACCGGGTTTATGACGTATTTTGGACTCCCGAGACTCGACCAGTGTGTGCGGTAGGCTACAGAGGACACCCGGGACGAGATCTGACGGCTATTTGCGTTCATTTGATCTAAATCGGACTCGCTCAACTTGGCAGTTGGCAGGGACTGACAGGTAATGATTGACGATACCACTCAGCTCGAATTTAGCTGCCGCGCGATGCCTCCTTTCGGAGGAAGGTACTTGTGCTATTTTTGCAATTACAGCAGTTCTGAGATATACTCTGTTTGTTTTGCCGTGGGACAGGGCCTTGGGTTGCGTGTTCTGTTTGACGGAGTAGCTGCTACGGGAGAGGTGTCTGGGCTCTAAGCGGGCTTCTCTCAAGTGAGAGAGCAAAAACAAAGCAAAACCATCACCTCCTGGTCTGTCCTTACGTTCGTTGTATGGCGAGAAGATGTATAAAAACCCAATCCCCTTTCATCTCTAAATCCTACATCCACATTTCTCGTTCTCCTTCGATTTACACATTGCATTCAAGTTTCCATTCTTTATTCGTGTATACGTTCACTGGTAAGTCGCCTAGCTAGGTCGGCCTTTCTTAGCGGTAACTGACATTTTGGGGACTTCATGTAGTTCGCTATGAAGTACAGCAATTCACTCATTGCGGCTGTTGCTGCGTGCGCCTACTTCGCCAATGCGCGGCCTACTGAGATCGCTGAGGTGCCAGAAAAAACCATCAAAGGTGTCGGATTCGAAGAGATCGATGTCCGCCCATACAGTACCTTCAAGTATGGAAGTAGCTCCGGCGATAAGCGTAATGAGAAGTCCGCAGGAAGGAAAAATGAGAAATCCGATGACGAGTACGCCTTCGATTGTGGGTGTGGCAGGAAGCTTGTGTACGGCATTGGTGGCGGAAGTGGCGGGTACGGCACTGATGGCCTAATTAGCAAGAGCCTTGGGTACGGCACTGAAGGCGGAATCGGTGGGTACGGCTCAGATGGCGGATACGGCTCAGATGGCGGATATGGTGGGTACGGCACCGATGGCGGAAAAGATGGGTATGGCACTGATGGAGGAAAAGGCGGGTACGGCACTGATGGAGGAAAAGGCGGGTACGGCACTGATGGAGGAAATGGCGGGTACGGCACTGATGGCGGAAAAGGCGGGTACGGCACTGATGGAGGAAAAGGCGGGTATGGCACTGATGGAGGAAATGGCGGGTACGGCACTGATGGCGGAAAAGGCGGGTACGGCACTGATGGAGGAAAAGGCGGGTATGGC